>JAEOAE010002337.1:0-42582 GCA_036365155.1 Meriones psammophilus | reverse complement strand
ATCCCACCTACCTTTCCTTTCTTCCTCATGCACAACCAGTCACTGATAAGGCTTCCTTTGTGGCCTGGTACACATGGGGTGGGGATCAAAGAGCAGGCCAATCAGTTTATGTTAGAGGCAGTCCCTCTTCCCATTACTATGTAACCCACTTGGACACTAACTGTCATGGGCTACATCTGTGCAGGGGTTCTAGGTTATCTCCATGCATGCTACTTGGTTGGAGTATGAGTCTCTGGAAAGACCCTGGTGTTCAAATTTTCTCATGCTGTTGCTCTCCTTGTGGAGTTTATGTCCTCTCCAGATCTTACTATTTCCCACTTCTTTCATAAGATTCCATGTACTCTGCCCTACAGTTGGCCATAAGTCTCAGCATCTGCTTTGATAGTCTGCAGGGCAGAGCCTTTTAGAGGGCCTCTGTGGCAGGTTCCTAACTTGTTTCCTGTTTTCTTATTCTTCTGATGACCATCCTCTTTGCCTTACAGGATAGGGACTGAGCGTTTTAGTCAGGATCCTCCCTCTTGATTAGTTTACTTAGATGTACAGATTTTAGTAGTTTTATCCTATATTATATGTCTATATGAGTGAGTATATACCATGTGCCAAGAATTTTTAAGTTCTGTTTATGTGTACATTCCTTTCATCATATTTACATATATACTCTAAACGTTTGCTGAATAATGGTGTTTCAATGTCTTTCCCACATTTCAACTGAATTTTTTGGGGCACTAAATCTAAACCTAATTATTATCAATATTTGGAGGTTTTACTTGTTTTGAATGTGTGGTTTTATTTTCTTAGTTAACAGTGTGCACACAGTCCCTTACACTAGGGTCATCATATTTGGGTCTCTAACAAAGTAATGAAAAACAGTAAATAGTACTAATAATGTTAACGACTAAAATGAAAATAACTGAGTGCATTGTACAATGATCTCAGATGCTCTTTTCAGACAGGACATTTTATGATGAAATTTTTGTCATGAGGCACAAATGCCTGCTAAGCTTAAGACTTGTTTATAACATTCTCTTGAAAACAAGGTTCAAGATGCATCCTGAAGTCATAACATCAAATGATGTACAGAGAGGACATAATCACCTTTGCAGATATGATCTCCTGGGGATAAGTATGGTAGGATTCAAAGCTCAGGACACTTTCTGAGGATATGACTTCTCATAAAACCTAATGAAAAAATTGATTCATCCCAGAAAATGAGCATATACATAAAACCAACTACATATAAAGCAGGTAAATGTCAGGAGAAGGACCAGGTTAAAAACTAACACCAAATAAGTATCACTGTTGCTGTATGTGGAATTTCTACCTTATTTGGAATGCAGAGACAAGAAGACTGTTAACCCTTGTATTGAAGGAAGTGCATCTGCATAAAGAAAAGCAATGTTTCGATTCTCCTGTTCTTTTTTTCTCCTCTCCGTCCTCCTCCTTCCTTACCTCCTATATGTGAAGCAAATGTTCTACCTCTGAGTTGTATTCCTGCCTTCTGTACAAAACAGGCAGAAACAGATAGTCTTTGGATATAATGAAGCCAGATGCTAAATCTCACTAAAGCTTAAAGGAAGTAACTTGTTATGGGATAAATTAAAGAGAACACAGAGAAGGCAACAGGCATAGAGTAGGCTGTCCTAGTAACAGCAGTAACAGAACAACATAAAAAGACTTCAGGAAATGTTTTTTACAGATGACACAATGGCTGGCATTAACAAATAAAATGCAACATGCTTCCATCCTTTAGGTGGGAATTCTGTATTACTATCAGATTATGAAGACTTTGTTAAAGGAATTTATTGTTTAAAAGGTTAATTGTCCTTCCACAGATAGTTACTGTGAATTAGGTACCCAATACTGTGCTAAGTCCTGAACACACAAAAATGATTGATGTAAACACTTCTCTTTCTCTATAAGCTAACAGTCTTGTGGGGTAATCCACCATAAACAAACCCATAGACCATGCATAGAAATGTATACATCACATAAATTCCACTATGAAACCTAAAGGAAAGCAAGAGGTACCTAACATCCCAGAAAGGATAAAGAACATACATATTCAAAGGCTGAGACGTGAGAACATTTTAGTTCAGTAGGGTAAATGAAAGAAGGTGAATTTGTTTGCAGTATACTAGGGAAGAAGAAAGGAATGATGATGATGATGATGAACATGATGATGATGATGATGATGATGATGATGATGATGATAATAATAATAAAAGAATAAAGAGGGATGATAGCCATCCCTCTATGCTGCTGCTGTTCTTTTCATCCTTGCACCCTCTCATGTGCTTCTGTGCCCTCTAGTGGTGACGGGAGGCAACTTCTCCATCATTTCTCTCTGGAATTGTTGATGGTTTAATCAGCAGAGCCTGCAGGGCTGGTGGCCTCCGGGGAGAGCCCATGAAGGGGAGGCTCTGGCAGGGTAACTCCAGGAAGTGACCATGCTTCCTCAGCCCGGTTCCGGATGGAACTCGGAACCCCGGTTGCCAGGTAATGGGAGGCCAGCAGCAGCAACAGCAGCCTGGGCAGACCAGACGGTCCAGAGGAGCTGGAGAGATGAGTCTGTTCTGCTTCCAGACCTCCAGGGGCTCAGGTCTCAGAGAAGACAGCGGTGGTCGCCTGTGCCACTACTGGAGACATGTGGTGCGCTCCCTGACACATTTCTGGCCTGTTCCCCGCTGGGAGACCAAGGTAACCAGGGCTGTCCTGCAGCAGGGAAGCTTTCTGGTCCACCCCACCCCCCAACCACCGCGATCGCAGCCTGGAAGAGTGTTCCTGTTGGGACACTGAGGAATGCTTTTCATGCCTGCTTCTCGCTTAGGTGTAGGGAAAGGGGTCATTGGTGCCCCTCCGGGTTTGCACACTTAAAGCCTCCCTCCTGCCCTGGTCCTTCCTCATAGCGAAAGGTAGTGAGCCTTCCTTCATGGCATCCTCATGCTCAGCAATGATCGCATGGAGTATGTGGAGCAGATGATTCCCTATTTGCCCACCTTCTGGCCCTTTATCCAAAGATTGGCACCATCTGGTTGGTTCTGGACCTGATGCTGAAAAGGCAGGAGAGTGGTTCCACCAGGGATCTAGCCAGCTCTCAGATCTTCTCCTGCTGTTTCCCAGGGCCAGTGCCCTGTGCCCTCACAGAACCAGATGTCTGAGTCCCAGCAGCCTGAGTCCCAGGCCTGACCCCTTAAAGTGACATGGCCAAACATGGGCGATTGGGGCAGGGGTGGGGCTCTAACAGGTACCATTCACCTTCCCCAGGGAATGTCACATACCACCCTTTCTCATGCCCTGAGCGACCTTTCCCCATTTGTGTAAAGGATTCTGGACCCCATTTGCGGTGTTTGTTATGGATGGAGCCCCTAGCACCCACAAACCCATCCCTGGGAATATTCTAATAGTTCCTTCTAGATGTCTGGGTGGCTTGGGGAAACGGGGCCTTAGGGGTAACACTCCCGTGGAATGTCACAGGTATAGATCCTTCAGGCGGAAAAGCAGACCAAGACATGAGTAGGCTAGGGGTGGAGGGGGAGGTGAGCAGGAAGGGGCGTTTAGGGCCAGGGTGGAGGGCCAATTTTGGCCAGGAGCCTCACCTTTGGGGTTCTCTCCCTAGGGACTGTTCTCGTGACCTCACCTGCTGGTAGAGGACAGAGGTTTCCCACTGGGCTCCTGGGTTTTGAGCAGCAGAGGGAGAGGCAAAAGAGGAAAGGCCCTGGGGGATACCAATGCTCCCCCCCGCAGTTCCAAAGAGAGGCCAGGCTCCCGACACCGTGTCCCTGTGCCCTGCTCTCACCCACAGTGCCATCTTCTCGTTCTTGTCCCAGTGGCTGCAGAAATTCCCCCAGGATTTCTCTGGGGCCCCCGGACCTGGCCATCGTGAGATGGCTGCTGGATTATGCCAGGATCCATGTGCCCACTGCAGAGTTGGACTGCCAATCTGGGGAGATCCTCCGGGCAATGGATAAGCCCTAGATAAGCTGAAGCCCGAGAAGGAGGAGGAGAATTAGGAGGAGGATGAGGACCCGAGGGAGGCGCCTAGTGAGGCAGCAGCTGATTCCAACCCCGTGTCCCACAGGAGAAGTGTCCTGAAGCTCTGGCCAAGGAAGCAGAGGAGGAAGACTGTCAAATCAACTGTCCTGCGGGTAGGAGAGGGGACTGTGCCTTCCCTGGCATGGAGAGGCCATCTTGGGTTAGCTCACCCCATTCTGTGTGCCTTCAGGCTGCTCCCTTATCCCAGATGACGGCTCACCCCTTTCTTTGCTCAGATCCGGGGCTATTTGAGGCCTCAACTGCAGAGATGTCCATGCAAAACACCTTGGTGGCACAGGAGAAACGGAGCCTGGTTTTGGGGGCAGATGCTAAGCCCGAAGAGGATGCTGAGATCCTGGATCCCATGGCTGCAGGATCCAAAGTCTTGCCAGAAGCTGGACCAGTGCAACCTCTGGCTTTAGCATCAGAGGACGCACAGGCCCTTGTGGACTTGGAGGATGAGATACTGTTTCTCTCCACTGTAGTGCACTTGGGGGCACCCATTCCCCTGTCCCCGCTGCCCGAGGTAAACATATAGTTGGCACAATTGCTGGCTGAGCTGCACCCAGCGCCTGCTCCCCTTAGAGAAAAGATTCCCTTAATTTTGTATATTTTTAAATTGCTGTTTTTCACTCTTGTGTTATTGTTGTTGGTTTCATATTATTATTTAAAACGTGTTGCTTACTCAACTTAAGTTATGTATTCAGAGATGGGGCCTCCCCATTGGCCCACAGTGGGTGGCTTAGCCAAGGGGTATGGAGCCTGTTTTTGTCAAGAGCTTCCTGCGAGTTGGGCATGTGCATCCATCTATAGAAGATGCTGCCAGGTGTGTAGTTAGTGCGCAGGGGGTCTACTGGGATAGATTGAGCCCCAGAAAAAAAAGCCCAACAGGGCCAGTGCTTGACAGCAGAATTTTGGGGCCACAGCTGGGCCAAGGGATAGTCTCTGAGGACCAGGATCAGGAACAGTATCAGGACCCAGCTCTGTGGCCACTATCCCCGAGGGGGAAAAAAAAAACTAGATATAGAGTACGTGTTAGGGATCACTTAAATACATGATATTTCTACATAGCCATGCCTGGTTTAGAACTCAATCTTTGGAGATGGGCATGGTGGCACACACCTGCAATCCCAGCACTCAGGAGAAAGAGACCTGAATTTGAGGAAAGCCGGGTCTAAAACGTGAGTCTAGGACAGCCAAGGCTACACAAAGGAAACTCTGTTTAAAAACCAAACAAATAAATAAATGAACAAACACAAAAGAGAACTCACTCTGTGGACCAAGCTGACCACAATCTCAGAAAGATGAGCTTGCCATGGACTCCCAGGTCTAGGATGACAGGGATGCACCTGTGAGCCAATCTAAGATATTTTTAATGACCTATTCTTGAATCAAGGAATGAAAGGATAAAATAAGATGTGCAAAGGTACCATTTTTCTTTTAATGAACGGTAATAAGTCTTCAAATTCTACATTTATTTACAATTGCAAATAATTTCTGATGTTGTCAATAAGTGAATTTTCTCCTTTGCTTTAATTTCATACATTGAAAAATGTTTGAGTATGTACATGCGAGTGAGAGGACAACTTATTGCTGTGAATAGCCAAAACCAATGTAAAAGTCCATGTACAGGATGCCTAAGATATACTTAAGGCTAAGGGTAAGAGAGTTTATATGCTAATGCTAAGCAAGTTTATATAAAATTTGGCTATAAAGGCATAACTGTCCAGTCTGTATAAATAAGGGGCAAGCCAAAAAATAGCCACTATCAGCATAAAGCCAAGGTACAAGATGCCTAGGGTATGCTTAAATGCTAGAGGTAAGAGGGAGTTTAAATAAAGTTTGGCTATAAAGTCATAACTACCCATCCTGTATAAATAAGGTACAAGCCAAAAAATAGCCACAAACAATGTAAAACCCAGGTACAAGATGCCTAGGGTATGCTTAAATGCAAAAGGTAAGATGGAGTTTAAATAAAGTTTGGTTATAAAGGCATAACTACCCATTCTATATATAAATGGGGATAGGAAAAATAGCTACAACATATATAAAAATCTAGGCCTAAACCTCAAAACAGGTACAAGATACCTACAGTGTGCTTATATTCTAAATTAAAAAGGAGTTTATATAAAGTTTACTTAAACATGCATTTTCATATTGCTCAAGGCAACCAGCTTGTCTTTCTATTGGGAGGCTTCTCTAGGAAAATAGGTAGCAACTTGGACTAATACAACAGGCATTGCAAGAGCCCAAAAAAGATATTTTAATCTCTCCAAACTTGTTTTGATTTCAACATGATAATAATTGTTTGTTAAATAATATGGTACCTTATATTGCTGATCCCTTTACATGGGAACAACTCTGAAACTGACTGAGAGATAAAAAATTATGTTTTCAGTCCAAAATTACAACCTGTTTGCTATCTGTTTACATCCCATATATGAGTTTTCGACATGAAACCCAGAGTCTTTTGACCAGTGAAAAAACTGGCCCTTATTTAGGTTTAAAATTGATTTATGTTTGTGCTGCTGTGTGACTTTGTATATACAATAGCCCAAGTATAAAAATAGTAGAAAAATCTATAGGAGTAATATGGGCTACCCAGAAATTGAACTCAAAACATCAGGCTTAGAAACAACCAACTATTCCCACTGAGACAATTCTCTGACATTAACTTATAGATCTGAGACAATGTCATGAGCAAAACTTTACTCCTAAGAATGAACTAAGAACAAGTTTCAATTAGGATAACAGAAAAACTGAAAAGTGTAATATTGCACAATACAGCACAGAAACAAGTTTCCAACAAAAGAACATGAGAGGATTATATCATTTTAATTTGGAAATAGCATTTATTATTCAAATTATTTCATGTTCTTCCATCCTTATATAACAGTAAGTTTATAATCTGGATAGAAGACAATATTTTACTGATGTAATATTTCAAGTAAGGTTATTTGAGTATCAATGAACTCAGTGGGGAATGTCTGTGGTAAGCAAAACTGGCAACATGACGTTGAACATCATATAACAATGAAGAAAATAAACCCCACAAAGCTGTCACCAAGTCTTCACATATCTGTCATGGCCTAAAAACTCATAGTAACATTACAAACACACAACATGCTTTTTTGAAATAAATATCATTGCTGTTACATTATTTAACACCTCTAGATAATTTTCTCAGAAGGCAGTACTTCAAATATTAGGTGCCGTATAGTAAACTAATGGAAACACGAAGAAGAATGGAACTTTAAACAATATATATTTATATATATATATATGTATATGAATACACATATATGTATGTATACAGTCATACATACATACACACTATTAAGCATTTTAACATTAATATTGGTAGAAATAGAACACATCCAGGGAACATCTTCCACCATTAGACTTGTACTCAGAAGGCATGAGAATCAAGATTTCAAATGCAGCTTTGCCTAATTACTGACATCCAAATCAGGCTTGAAAACAAACATCTTAAAGGAATTTGTGAAAATGAAAAACACAAGCACCGTGCTTTCTCAGAGACCCTTCCTTGAAAAGCATGATTACACACTACCTGATATAAATAAGCAATGGATTACATAGATGATGGGAATCCCATTCTATACTTTGCATCAGAAAAATACTATCACCAAGTGGAAATGCATTAGATCAACAGCAGCCACAGAAAGAATATCAGAATGACCTAATAAATGTCAGTTATTGGATTTGATACACATACAGCAAACTTCAATAGCTACTCCATTGTTTCAAAATATAGAACAAAACCACAATTGGTGACCTCCTCCACTACATTATACATGAACATGGTAAATAATTTACTTCATCCAAGGCCATGTTTCTTTTCATAATTAGATTCTTAGGGTGTACAGATATTAGTACGTTTATCCTGTATTATATGTCTAATACCCACTTATGAGTGAGTATATACCCTATGTGTCTTTCTGCTTCTAGGATACCTCACTCAGGATGATCTTTTCTAGATCCCACCATTTGCCTGCCAATTTCATGATTTCCTCATTTTGAAATGCTGAGTAGTATTCCCTTGTGTAAATGTACCACAATTTCTGTATCCATTCCTCAACTGAGTGGCACATGGGTTGTTTCTAGCTTCTGGCTATTACAAATAAAGCAGCTACAAACATGGTCAAGCAAATGTCCTTGTTGTATACTTGATCAAATTTTGAATATATGCCTAGGAGTGGTATAGCTGGATTTTGAGGTAGCACTATTCCTAATTTTCTGAGAAATTGACAGATTGATTTCCAAAGTGTTTTTACAAGTTTACATCACCACCAGAAGTGGAGGAGTGTTTCCCTTTCCACACATCCTCTCCAGCATGTGTTGTCACTTGAGTTTTTGATCTTACCCATTCTGATAGGTGTAATGTGATATCCTGGGTAATCTGATAGGTGTGATGTGATTTGCATTTCCCTGATGACTAAGGAAGACTTTTGAGGAGACAGGAGTTCCACAAGGAGAGCAACAGATGAAAAAGTACTGGGTACTGGGGTATTTTTTGAGACTGATACTCCAACCAAAGACCATGCATGTAGATAACCTAGAACTTCTTCAACTCCTGCCCAGATATATTCCATGGTAGCTCAGTCTCCAAGTGAGTTCGCTAATAATGAGAACAGGAACTGTCTCTGATATGTACTTAGCATCTGGCTCTTTGATCACCACCCCTTGAGGGGGGCAGGCCACAGAGGACAATGCAGCCAGTTCTGATGAGATCTGATAGGCTAGGGTCAGATGGAAGTGGAGGAGGACTTCCCCTATCAGTGAACTTGGGGACAGAAATGGGAGGAAGTTAGGAGGTTGAGTAAAGGAGGGGATGAAGGATGCAGCCACAGCGTGGATACAATGTAAATAAACTGTAATTTACAAAAACATAAATTTTTAAAAAGTGAAAATAAAAAAGAAACAACCTTCAGATACTAGAAGTTTTTTGTTTACATCCCCGGATGTTGTTTTTTGTAAAGAGATTTTCTGTATGGCCTTGACTGACCTGTCATGCTTTCTAGACCAGGCAGGCCTTTAACTAACACAGATAAATTTCCCTCTGTCAGTCATAGTGCTAGTATTAGAGGCATTTGCCAACAGTCCTGGCTTTGATTTTTTTTAATTTAATTTAATGTTTTATTTTTGCAACATGGTGTCTCAGTGCATCATTGCCAATCCAGGAATCTCTTTCTAAACCAGGATGACATTGAACTCACAGAGACCTACCTTCATCTGCCTCTCAAGTGCTGGGACTATGGATGTGTGTCACCATGCCTGACAAGACTTTCTTATAGCCTAGTCACACTATGTGATTTCAGACATATCTAGCCACACATCTAGCCTGTTTTTTTAGACAATGTTTCTCTCTAGCCGTGCATGTCCTGGACTTGCTTGGTAGACTATGGTGACACTGAACTTACACAGCAGCATGCTTGTGTCTCCTGGAGAGACAGGATTAGAGATATGTGCCACAAAGCCTGGCTCAGATTTTTTATTTCAATCATATATCCATATGATTAAAACATAAGTTGAAACATATACATATGATTAAAAGAAAATGTATATATTAATATATAACATATTTATTAAATATATTGGTTTATATTACTATATTTAGTGAGAATATATTAATTATACATATGAATATGTTGGTATTTTGAGAGAGGGTTTCTCCTTTTAGCCTTGGCTATCTTGGACTAGATCTGTAGACCAGCCTGACCTTGAACTCACAGAGACTGGCCTGCTTCTGCCTGGCAGAGTGCTGGGATTAAAGGCCTATGCCAACACTTAGTATTTAGGCACCTGCTTCTGTCTTTCCTAGCAACCTGTGATGTCATTATGTGTCGACAGCCAGGGACGGCAGGTGTGGTTACTTTGCTCCTTAAAAGGATCTGCCTGCCCACTTTGTCTCTCTCTTGGCCTCTCTTGCCCTCCTGCTATTGCCTTCTTGCCCTCCCCCTTTCTCTGTTGTGGTGCCCCTCTCTCTCTCTCTCTCTTCCCCCTATCATGTCCTGCTCTCTCCTTCTCTGTCTCTCTTCATTTCCATCTGAGAGCCCACCCGAGAATGCAAACAACTGTAAAAGTAAAACAGCTGTGACTATTCCCATCCTTGAATTAAAGCCAGAGGCACAGAGCTCTCGAACGGTAGGATGAACTGCTCTGAGATAGCCTTGAATTGAAGCCAGAGGAAGATAGCTCTCAAAGGGCAGGATGAACTGCTCTGAGATAGTTTTTCTAAAAAATAAGGGCAGGGTGAATTGTTTTGAGAAAACTCACAAACGGCCAAAAACTGCAAACAACTAGCTGTAAACTATCTTCATGCTATTCTTGCTGACCAATCAATGTATTGAGCAAAAGTGGCCAGATTTTTAAGTATAAAAACCCTGTGCTTTGCATGTTCGGGGTCGTCTCCTGTCTTTAGAGGGGCAACCCTATCACGATTTGAATAAAACTCTTGCTTTTGCATCGAGTTGTGGTCAGTAAGTGTTCCTTGGAAGGGCACAATCCTGAAATCCTGAGCTCCTGAGCAGTGAGACTTCAGGTCTTACAACGTGAAACTAAAAAGCTTTTGCAGTCCATTCCTTAATGATGAAGCACCTTATAAAATAGGAAACATCTTTACCAGCTACGCAACAGACAGATTTATATGTAGACCATTCAAAGAAGTCATGAAATGTAAACATGAAGAAACAAACAAACAATCGAGAAAAGATCATCCAGAGTGAGGTATCCCGGAATCAGAAAGACATACATGGTATACACTCACTTTTAAGTGGATGCTAGACCTATAAGATAGGATAAACATACTAAAATCTGTACACCTACAGAAGATAAATGAGAAAGAGGACATGGATTAAGATGATCAATCCTCACTTAGAAAGACAAATGGGATGGACATAGGAGAAAACAACAGGACAGAAGCTTACCACAGAGGACCTGTGAAAGATTCTACCTAGCAGTGTATCAAAGTAGATGCTGAGACTCATAAGCAAACATTGGGCAGAGCACAGGGAATCATATGAAAGAAGGGGGAGTTAGTATGACCTGGAGAGGACAGGAACTCCAAAAAGACCAAATATTATCAGGGCACAGGGGTCTTTTGTGAGACTGTTTCTCCAACCAAGCACCATGTATGCATAGAACCTAGCACCCCTGCTCAAATGTATTTCATGTTAGCTCCGCATCCAATTGGTTACCATACTAAGTGGAACAAGGACTATTTCGGACATGAACTCAATGGCTGGCTCATTGACCTCTCCCTCCGCCCCCAAGGAAAGATCGGACTTGCTAGGCCACAGAGGAGGACATTGCAGCCAGTCCTGATGATACCTGATAAGCAAGGGTCAGTTGGAACAGGAGGAGGCCCTCCCCTATCAGCGGACTTGGAAAGGGGTAGGGAGGAGATGAGGGAAGGAAGGTGGGATAGGGAGGTGATGAGGGACTGGGATACAGGTGGGATACAAAGTTAATAAACTGTATCTAATATTAAAAAAAAATAAAAAGTAAAAAAGTGGAACACAAAACAAAGTTCCTAAAGATGAAACACAAAATGCTGACAGATTTCTTTTGTTTGAAGACAGGATTTTTCTGAATAATTTTGGCTGTCCTGGACTCTCTTTGTAGAACAGCCTGTGCTTGAACTCACAGAGATCCACCTACCTTTAACTTACCGAGTGCTAGGAATGCAGGTGCTCACCAATAGCCCGAGCTGCTGACAGTTTATTTTGTTTTAGCATTTTATTTTTGTTGTTGTTTCATGCACTACACCCGAACAGCAGTTTCCTCTTCCTCCACTCCTCCCAGCCACAATCTGTCCAACTCTACTCTGCCCAACTCACGTCTCCTTCATCCACTGCTTCTTTATTTTCAATGAAAAAAATGGGTTATAATAAGACTAAGAACAATCCCTCCCGTCAGAGTTGGGCAAAGCCATACACGAGGAGAGAAAGTGTAGCTAGAGCAGGAAAAAGAGCGAGAGACACCCCCGTTCTCGCTCTTGGATGTCCCTCAGCGACATCAGGATAATGATCCTAAGGTGGATGCCAACCACCTAGGTCACAAGACTCATAGAATGTTTATGTTTTTGTCCTTCAGTCTCTGTGATCCCCTATGAGCCCAATTGACGCAGTGGCCCATGCTCTTGTTGTGTCCTTGATATCTCTGGTTCCTACAATACATATTTCCTCATTTATGGGGTTCCCCTGGATATATCATTGTGTTTGGCTGTGGGTCGCTGCATCTGCTCCCATCAGATGCCGGGTGATGTCTCTCTGATGACAACTGGGCTAGGCACTCATCTAAGATTATAGCAGAGTATCTTTTATTGACATTTTTTTGCCTGTCATGTTTACAGATATTGTGTGTCTCTAGGCTATCTTGACTATGGTTCATGGTCATCCAGGCAGTGTCAGGCATGGACTTCCCCTCATGGTGTGGGCCTCAATGTTTTTTCTGGAGTGTATTTAATATTATTGGGTTAGGGTTTTCCTTCTAGTATGTTCTGTAGGGCTGGATGGCTGCATATATACTGGGTATAGTATTCTGGGTTGGCATTGGTGGTCTCTTAGTTTCTGCATGATATCCATCCAAGCCCTTCTGGCTTTTATAATCTCTGCTGTGAATTCTAGTGTGATTCTGATAGGTCTACTTATTATTTGAATGCTGTTTTGGTATTAGCAGTGTCATGCATAGAACAGTTAATTTTCGTGGTGTTATCCCCATATGAAATGAAATCTCTGTAACCTAAGAAAATGAAAAATGAACACAAACTTTAATGTGTGTTGAGGAAATTGAGACAAAGAAGGGACTAATTTGAGGTAAAAATAAACTATATATAAATGCTGCAAAAATTAAAATACTTGTAATTCAATTATGATATTTTAGAATGCAACTGCATCAAAAAAGTTAACTCCTGGTCCATTAATATACCCAAAAATTTATGTAGCATTTTGACTTTTCATGATGATGAATATTTTTTTTCTGTAACTCCTCATATGTCAGTTACTATTGTTTAAGTGATTCCTGAATGAATTACATAACATTATTAAAAGCAGAAAATTTGGTAGTTGTATGTGAAAGATAATTATATGCATAGTTTATTTTCCCTCTAAGACTGTGCCAGGAATGGACAGGAGGCCTTCCATCCTCCCTAATGAGATTGATGATGGCTTTCCCCTCACCCACCCCAACTGGGATTACAAGGTATCCGGAGGTAGGGAATGCCTACAGGTCTACGGCCAGACTCTAATGTCATGTGTCCATGGGGCCGCTCAAAAGCCCACCAATTTGATGAAGGTAAGAGAGATGGTTCAGGAGCCAGATGAATCTCCCACAGCCTTTCTTCAATGACTAATGGAGTTATATAGCTGGTTTACACCTTATGACCCTACCTCAGATGAGCATAAAGCAATGGTGACTATAATCTTTATAGACCAGTCAGCCACAGATATTTTTAGAAAACTCCAGAAAATAGAGGGTTTACAGGAAAAGTCATTAAAGGATTTAGTGCAGGTAGCAGAAAAGGTTTTTTACAGCCGGGAGATGAAAGAAGAGAAAGAGGAAAGAAAGCAAAAAGAGCAGGAAGTGAGAGAAAGAGAAAGGATAAGAGGCAAGACAGAAAGTGACTAAGATCCTGGCCACCATAGTGCAGTCATAATGATAGGGAGAGAGTTCCTGGAAATCAGAGGGGCCCTCTGGCTAAGGATCAGTGTGCCTATTGCAAGGAGAAAGGACACTGGATCCAGGATTGTCCCAAAAGGAAGATGAAACCCTACACCTAGACCTGGCACACCTCCAGGCCACCAATCCCCAGGTAACTCATCTCCAATATATGGATGATATACTATTAGCAGCAGATTGTAAAGAAAGTTGTTTTGACGCCACCGACCAGCTGTTGCAAGAGATCGGTGAGCTCAGCTACATAGAAAAACTCCCATCCTGAAGGTCAGTTATCTGGGATATATATTAAAAGAGGGAAAGAGATGGCCTTCGGAGGCTAGAAAAGAGACTGTATTTCATATTCCCCCTCCAGGGACTACTGAACAACTGAGGGAAATTTTCAGTACAGCAGGGTTTTGCTGGCTGTGGATTCCGGGATTTGCCAAGATGGCAGCCCTTCTGCATGCCCTTACAAAGGGCAATGACTCTTTCATCTGGGGAAAGGATAAACAAGCTGCATTTGATAATATCAAACAAGCCTTAATATTGGCTCCAGCATTGGGACTCCCTGATGTAACCAAACCCTTCCATCTCTATGTGGCTGAGAATCAGGGAATAGCCAAAGGGGTGCTAACACAGAAAATTGGACCCTGGAAGAGATCGGTAGCCTATCTATCCAAAACGCTTGATTCAGTAGTGGCAATATGGCCAACCTGCCTTCGAATAATAGCAGTAGTGGTGGCACTAGCAAAAGATGCAGACAAACTGACTCTGGGACAGGACCTCACCATCTATGCTCCTCATGCCCCTGAGAGTGTCATAAGGCAGCCACCTGATCGCTGGCTCACGAACACCTGCATGACACATCACCAGGCTTTGCTCTTGAATAATGATAGAGTCACCCTGGCCCCAGCTATGGAGCTAAACCCTGCCGCCTTATTGCCCGATCCAGAAATCCAGCCCCTGGAGCATGACTGTTTGCACGTTCTAGCAGAGGAACAGGGATGGTGAAAGGACTTGAAAGATCAAACTCTTCCTGATGCTAAGGTGACATACTATATGGATAAGAGCAGTTTTTTTGTAGAATGGAAGAGAATGGCAGAGGCAGTGGTGGTAGATGGACATAAGGTAATATGGGCCCAGACATTGCCAGAGGGCACTTCTGTTCATCGAGCTGAATTGATTGCTTTAACCCAGGTAGTAACCCTGGAAAAGGGTAAAAAAATAAACATCTACACTGATAGTCAGTACGCCTTAAAAACAGCCCATGTGCATGGGGCCATCTATCATCAGACAGGCCTGCTGACATCAGCCGGTAAAGAGATAAAAAATAAAAACGAGATTCTGGCTTTGCTCAATGCCCTGTTGCTGCCCAACAAGGTAAGCATTATTCATTTCCTGGGACAGCAGAAGGGGACTTCCAGGGCAGCCAAGGGGAATAACATGGACGATCAGGAGGCTGAAGTAGCTGCTAGAGGAAACTCTGTCTCAGTGGTATTAACAACTGAACTGCCCAGAGAAGAACGAGTAAACTACTCAGAAAATGGCTTAAAGTTAATATGGCAAAAATGGTATATTTAACACCGATGTGGGGGCATGGATTGACTCTAAAGGTAAGATAATTCTACCCCAGGAAGATGCTGAGAGACTGATAACTCAGATGCATAAGTGGACTTACTTGGGGGCAAAGAAATTGGCTCAAGTTGCCCTCCAATCCCCGTACCGAATACTAAACCTCACCATCCTGACTGAGAGAGTGACTAGGGCATGTGAACCTTGCCAGAGAGTAAACATAGGTAAGAATTTCCAGAGCCCAGGAAAGCGGCTGAGAGGAATTAGACCCAGAATGCATTGGGAGGTGGATTTCACGGAAATTAAACCAGACAGGTATGACAATAAATACCTCCTGGTTTTTGTGGACACTTTTTCAGGATGGGTGGAAGCTTTTCCCACAAAGAAAGAAACCACCCTGGTCATGACCAAAAGATTCTGGAAGACATTTTTCCTCGGCAAGGTATTCCAAAGCTAATTGGGTCAGACAATGGGCCAGCCTTCCTTGCTCAGGTAAACCAGGAGGTGGCCAGATTTCTGGGGCTTGATTGGAAGTTACATCATGCTTATAGACCCCAAAGCTCAGGACAAGTAGAGAGAATGAATAGAACTCTAAAAGAGACTATCACAAAATTGACAATGGAGACTGGTGGTGACTGGGTGGTGCTTCTTCCCTTGGCCCTCCTTAGAGTCAGAAATACTCACTCCCTACTAGGCTTAACTCCCTTTGAATTACTATATGGGGTTCCTGCTCTCCTCCCTTGACTCTTCTTGGGGACCCTCTTGACATAACTAGTGATAACTCTGACTTTTCCAGGCTAAAAGGACTGCAGCTTATGCCGAAAGAAATATGGAGCAAGGTTGGCAGTGCATATGTGCCCGGGTCCTTGGAGGTGCTCCATCAGTTCCAGGCTGGAGATCTGGTATATGTGCGACGACATGGCAGCCAGAATCTGGAACCTCAGTTGAAGGGTCCTTATTACATCCTGCTCACCACCCCAACTGCCGTCAAAGTAGAGGGCATCACAGCTTGGATCCATGTGTCACACGTTAAGCCTGCTCTTCATCAACCCGCAACACCTGGAATGTCCAAGCATACAGCAACCTGCTGAAACTGAAACTCATCAGGGACAATAAACTCTCCGACCAGAACTCCCCTTTGTCTGGGAAAGTATAAGTGCAGTTCAGGTCCTGATGCTCCAGAAAGAGTATCAACCTCTCCATGAGGTTGATCCACAATTTTAGGGTTAAAATTGAGGCAAAAAAGGGGGTGTGAGAGACCACCTGGGAATGAGAAAAACAACAGTGATTATTTGAATTGAAGTCAGGTGTAGATAACTCTTGAAGGAAAGGGTCAACTGTTCTGAGAACAACTATCTACAACCACCTGTAAACTATCTACAACCAGCTGTATACTACCTAAAACCAGGTGTAAACTATCTTCATGCTATTTTTGCTGAACAATCAATGTATAGAGCAAAAGTGGTTTGAATTTCAGGTATAAAACCCTGTCCTTTGCATATTTAGGGTCATCTTCTGTCTTTGGAGGGGACCCTATAGAAATTGGAATAAAACTCTTGCTTTTGCCTCAAGTTGTGGTCTATGAGTGTTCCTGGGAAGGGCACAATCCCGAGCTCTTGAGCAGTGAGACTCCAGGTCTTACAACATGAAACTAAAATGCTTTTGCAATCCATTCTTTAGGTGGTGAAACAGATTATAAAATGGGAAACCTCTTTACCAGCTATACAACAGACAGGTTTAATTCTAGACCATTCAAAGAAGTCATAAAATGTAAACATGAACAAAAAAACAATCCAGAAAAGATAATCCTCAGTGAGGTGTCCCAGAAGCAGAAAGACATACATGGTATACACTCACTTTTAAGTGGATGCTAGACCTATAAGATAGGATAAACATACTAAAATCTGTACACCTAAAGAAGATAAATGAGAAAGAGGACCTGGGTTAAGATGATCAATCCTCACTTAGAAAGACCAATGGGATGGATATAGGCAAAAACAAGAAACAGGACAGAAGCCTACCCCAGAGGACCTGTGAAAGACTCTCCCTAGCAGTATATCAAAGCAGATGCTGAGACTCATAACCAAACCTTGGGCAGAGCACAGGGAATCATATGACAGAAGGGGGAGTTAGTGTGACCTGGAGAGGACAGGAACTCTACAAGGACCAAATATATCAGAGCACAGGGGTCTTTTATAAGACTGTTTCTCCAACCAAGGACCATGTATGCCTATAACCTAGCACACTTGCTAAACCCTGACACCTTATTGCCAGATTCAGAAATCCAGCCCCTGGAACATGATTGTTTGCAGGTTCTAGCAGAGGAACAGGGATGGCTAAAGGAAATGAAAGATCAGCCTCTGCCCTACTGTGTGATGACATACTATATGGATGGGAGCAGTTTTGGGAGAACGGGAAGAGAAAGGCAATGGCAGCAGTAGTAGATGGACATAAGGTAATATGGGTCCAGGCATTTCTGGAGGGCACTTCTGCTCAGTGAGCTGAAATGATTGCTTTTACCCAGCCATTACTTCTGGGAAAGGGTAAAAAGAAACATCTACTCTGATAGTCAGTACACCTTCGCAACAGCCCATGTGCAAGAGACCATCTATCTTCAGAGAGGCCTGCTAATATCAGCCGGTAATGAGATAAAAAATAAAAATGAGAAACTGACTTTGCTCAATGCCTTGTTGCTGCCCGACAAGGTAAGCATTATTCATTGCCAGGGACAGCAGAGGGGACTTCTGAGGCAACAAAGGGGAATAACATGGCCGATCAGGAGGCTAAAGTAGCTGCTAGAGGAAACTCTGTCCCAGTGTTACTAACCGCTGAACTGCCCAGAGAAGAATGACTAAACTACTCAGAAAGTGACTTAAAGTTAATACAGCAGAAAAAAGGGGATATTTGACAACGACGTGGGGGCATGGATTGACTCTAAAGGTAAGATCATTCTACCACAGGAAGACACTGAGAGATTAATTACTCAGATGCATAAGTGGACTCACTTGTGGGCAAAGAAATTGGCTGAAGTTGCCCTCCAATCCAAACTAAACACTAAACCTCACCACCCTGACTCAGAGTGACTAGGGCATGTGAACCTTGCCAGAGGATAAACAGGGGTCAGAGTTCCAGAGCACAGGGAAGTGGCTGAGAGGAACTGTGGCAGCCTTTTTGGAGTTAATGGCAAATTTTGAGTTAATGGCATCTGAGCAGGGGAATCCAGCCCATTGGCTTTGGCTATTTTCCAGAGTCCAGTTTCTTATAAACTGACCTTGGTGGTCCTACAGCAGACTGCTCTGACCCTGAGAAACTGTGTGCAACCATAGTAACCAGACAAAAGGCTCTGTGTAACCTTGAGTGAGCTCTCCTATGTTCTGACCAAGTAAAGCTCCTACATGAGAAACTGCTTGTACTTTTCTGCCTACTTAAGTGTTAACCTGAAGTCCATTAAATCGACACCTTGATCAGCATGTAGACTTGGTGTCCTTCCCTTTGTCACCCTGTCTCTCTCTCCAAGCCCTCTCTCAGGTGATATTCAGGTGACACTGCTGGCCAGTGACAAGGAACTAGACCTGGAATTGGGAAGTAGATTTCAGTGAAAGTAAACCATCCAGGTACAGCAATAAATATCTCCTGGTTTTTTTAGACACTTTTTCAGGATGGGTGGAAGCTTTTTACACAAAGAAAAAAACCTCCCTGCACATGGCCAAGAATATTCTGGAAGACATTTTTCCTCGGTTTGGTATTCCAAAGGTAATTGGGTCAGACAATGGACCAACCTTTGTTGATCATGTAAGCCAGGAGGTGGTCAGGTTTCTAGGGCTTGATTGATTACATTGTGCTTATAGAATTCAAAGTTCAGGACAGGTAGAGAGAATGAATAGAACTCTCAAAGAGACTCTCACCAAATTGACCATGGAGACTGATGGTGACTAGGCAGTGATCCATCCCTTGGTCCTCTTTAGCATCAGAAATACTCCCTCCATACTAGGCTTAACTCCCTTCGAACTACTATATGGTTTTCCTGCTCCCCTGACTCTTCTTGAGGACCCCCTTGACAGAACTAGTGATAACTCTGACTTGTTGTCCAGGATGAAAGGACTGCAACTTATTCAGAAAGAGATTTGGACCAAGGTTGGTATTGCATATTCGCCCAGGTCCTTGGAGGTGCCCCATCATTTCCAGGTTGATCTGGTGTACTTGTTATGACACCACAGCAGAATCTGGAACCTTGGTGGAAGGGTCCTTATTGTGTCCTGCTCACAACCACAACAGCTGCCAAAGCAGAGGGCATTGCAGCTTGGATCCATGGGTCACACGTCAAGCCTGCTCTTCATCAACCTGCTAACACGTGGAAAGTCCAAGCCTCCAGCAACCTGCTAAAATTGAAACTCATCAGGGACAATGAACTCTTTGACCAGTAAAGTGGACAGACAATTTTACCTCTGGGTGGTGCTGTTTGTTCTCAATTGGGTAACTATTGACTGGAGTTTTGGTGATCCTCACCAGGCTCACAAGGCCCTGGAAGCAATGCATGGTAAACCCTGTGATTGCAAGGGTGGGGTGATGAATGGCAGAGCCTTAGTTAATGGTGAGATTTGGAGCCCTAACAAGGCCTATGTTCAAGTTGAGTGTGGTCATACATGGGCATATAGAGCCCTACAAACTTCAGGGAGCACCCCAAGTTTAGAATGACATTGTGTAACCAAGCCTAAAACGGTTCCTTATGTAAATGGGTGCCCCAGGCCTTGCACTTGTGATACCTGTCAACAGGATGTGCATAGCAGTTGCTATCTTGTGCAACAATGTATTGGAAAAGATAACATCACCTATTTCACTGCCATATTGAACCAAGTCAGGGAGGAGATGAGGATAGACGATTGGTCCCACAATGTGCCAACAGGAGGCCATGGATCTAACTTACTCCAAGCCCCTTGTTTGGTGACGGTAGGGAAGCCTGTATGCTGAAGAAAGGTACCTCTCATTCACCTTTCAGATGGAAGAGGGCTGCAGGATCAGGGCAGACAAGAACAGGTTAAACAATGCATTAAAGAGTTAATTGAAAAAGAATACTCATCCCTCAATTACCACCCTTTGGTTCTTTCTGATAGTAGAGGGAACGTTATTTTAGACCCCCAGACTGTAGATGTTATTACTGCCACTCATAGCCTCCTAAATGACACCTTTGCTTGCAAGTGACTGCTGGCTCCTCCTCTGAAAAGGGAAGCCTGTTCCTCTGGACCTCCCCCCTCTAATGCCACTTACTCCACTGCTGAGGGGTCCTGCCACTCACCACCCCCTATGAGAGTGCAGCCTCTCTTCAACAAAAATGTTACCTGTTTGACAAAACCCTACAAAAATGATAGCTCAGATCTACCTGTAGGGGATGCTACCTTTGCCATTTGTGATTCAACAATTGACATCTCCACAGCTCTTTGCCCTGACAATAACACTGTGTTCTTACACAGGAATAAAAAAGCCTATATGTTCTTGCCCTCAGATTGGACTGGGACCTGTGTACAGCAACCTTACTCCCTGATATAAGCATCATTCCAGGGGAAAAGACAGTCCCTGTCCTGAGCTGTGACTTAATGGTTGGAAGAACAAAGAGAGCTGTTCAGTTCATTCCTCTGTTAGTGGGAATTGGGCTGACTGCTTCCATAGGCGCTGGGTCAGCTGGTTTGGGTTTTTTATTTTATAAATACAACAAAGTGTCTCAACAGTTAATTAGTGATGTACAATTGCTTTCGAGCATCATCAATGAACTCCAAGACCAGCTCAATTCCTTAGCAGAAGTAGTTCTCCAGAACCAGAGGGGATTAGACTTCCTTACAGCCAAAATGGAGGAATCTGCTTAGCCCTACAGGAGAAATGCTGTTTTTACACGAATAAATCAGGCATTGTTAAAGGAAAGAGTAAAAAAATTACAAAAAGATCTTGAAAAGAGGAGATGAGAATTAATAGAATCTCTTCTTTGGAATGGGTTTAATGGTCTGCTCCCTATGTGCTTCTCTTACTCGGACATTTTGCTACCCTTTTGCTCCTTTTCACAATAGTACCCTGTATTGTTAACTGATTACTTGCCTTTGTTAGGAATGTGTAAGTGTGGTTCAGGTCCTGATGCTCCAGAGGAAGTATCAATCTCTCTCTGAGGTTGATCCACAATTTTAGGGTTAAAATTGGAGCACAAAGGAGGGATGAGAGCCCACCGAGAATGAAAACAACTCTAAAAGAAAAACAGCTATGACTATTCCTGTCCTTGAATTAAAGCCAGAGGCACATAGCTCTCAAATGGCAGGATGAACTGCTCCAAGATAGCCTTGAATTGAAGCCAGATGCAGGCAGCTCTTGAAGGGCAGGGTGAATTGTTTTGAGAAAAGTGACAAAAAGTCAAAAACTGCAAACAACTAGCTGTAAACTATCTTCATGCTATTCTTGCTGACCAACCAATGTATAGAGCAAAAGTGGCCAGATTTTTAAGTATAAAAACCATGTGCTTTGCATGCTCGGGGTCATTTCCTGCCTTTGGAGGGGTGACCCTATCCCAATTGAAATAATTAAAAAAAAAAACCTCTTGCTTTTGCATCGAGTTGTGGTCTCTGGGAATTCCTGAGAAGGGCGCGATCTTGAATTCCTGAGCTATGAAACCCTAGTATTACAGGATAAATATAAAAGAAGTAAGTCGGTGAAATAACAGTAAATTTTTGAAAGAGTTTTAAGCAATCATACTGTAAAATATCTACACAAAATCCCTATAATACATGTAAGTACATGCATGAATATAAACATGTTGCAACCTAAATACTTTTACTAATGCACATAGATATGTATAGTTCAACACTGATCAAGGAAGCTTTTCCTTGAACCACAATCATGACTGAAAACCACAACCAATCACAAGGCAGAATTCTGGAGAACAGTCACATCTGATACATCTACAAAACAATTCCCAGATCTAAGACTAAGTGATCATGCATAACAGGAGGTAATATGGTAATATATATATATATATATATATATATATATATATATATATATATATATATGGCAGAGGATCAGAGTATGTTCTGGTAATGTGTCTCCTAATAATATCAGAAGGTACACCCATAAGATAGACCAATATAAAAAATAAAGAAAAAAAAAGGCTTAGCAATATACCTGTATAAAAATGAGCTGAAAAATGGAAATACTAATAGATATGCAAAAGTGGTCTAGGAAGAAACCATTGTCCTTAATCCTATGAAAAAATATACAGGGAACTAATAAATGCTGAGAGTGTGAGAAAAAAAAATTTCCAGGAAAGTTCATAAAATCAGTTAGTTATCCAATACCAAGCAATCAACCCTGAAAACATGCATGGAAGTAACATTATTAAACTGAGCAACTTATATTAAGAGCATGATACCAATTTGAAAAAAGAAGATGAATTTGAAAGAGAAATAAGAGAGGTCTGTGGGAAGGTTTGGAGGGAAGAAAAGAGAAGGCACAAAATGATGTAATTATTAAATAACCTTAAAAATGAATTAAATATTAGCTCTTTAGGTCATGATTTTAAAATGAATCACTACTGAGTAGTATAAAAACATAAAACTTGCAGGTAGATAGATGGAACTAGAAAAAAAATCATGTTATATGAGGTAATCCAAACACAGAAAGACAAACTTCACATATTCTCTCTTCTAAGTTTCCCAGCTCTAAACTGAATATGTGTGTACTCATATGTGAGTCTATATCCGGCAGTAATTAAAAAAAACAAGAATGAAATAGTGACCATTTCCAAGGTGAGAATGGAAGTGTGGGAGGTGCAGTAGGAAGTAGAAGGGTATAGAGATTTGAAAGAGGAAGTGGGAAAAAAACTTGAAGGGGGTATAATAATTTGGAGGTAAGACAGAAAGAAATACAAAAGGGAAGATGGTAAAATAACAGTAAGGATGTCTGAAAAAGTATTATGGAATCATACTAGTAACTATCTAAGATATGTATAATCCATGTAAGCTGTTGTATAAAACTAAAATTTAGTTTAAATGTAATTTTGCCATCTGTGATGACATTTGTCCCTCCATCTAACAAAAACTCCAACACCAGGTATGAGAAGTCAACTTTTGAGTTATTGGGAAGGGTTTTCTAAGAGAATCCTCAAAAATTATATGCTACTACCTATCTGAACTGAAAACTACAGTCCATTTCCAGCCCGAAAAGATGCTGTTTGTTATGTCTGAAATACCTGAAAATAACAGGATGCCGAATGAGGAACTAGGAAAATGAAGAGGTGTCTCGCTAACTCTTGAACTTTGAATTTCAACTGCCAGCTTCTTGGAATATAACCTATAGTTTTCCTCAAGTGCCTGCTTTTTCAACAGTACATAACACATTGAAGACATGGCATGTATGCTTGTGGGTGCTCGCGTTCCACTAACATTCAGCACAGTCCTCTCCAAAAGCTCCAATACCCCATCCACCCTCTTAGGAGCTGTCCAGGCTTTAAATCTATCTACCGCATTTCAGCTCCACTTCTAGCCACTCACGTTTTATTATAGGTGTCTCATAGACTAAATAAATAAATAAATAAATAAATAAATAAATAAATAAATAAATAAATAAATAATAATTGTTTTACCTTGTACGACTGTGAACATCCTTATGACAGTGCACTGAACTCATGATGAAATGTACCAGACACGGAAATTCCTAAAGCCAAGCACTCCATAGCCAGGAACTACAAATAATCCCAGAGTGCATTGTGCGGCTGGGAGCCTCTGTGAGAACTGCCTCAGAGCAAGGACTTCTGGGATTGTTTGTAGTAATGTAGCCAGGTCTCACTGTATTGTCCGCTTTGACTAGTCGCAGACGAGAAATACAATTCCCAGAATGCTGTACGCACTGTTTATGCCCTCACAAGCCATCCTCCTCCTCCTTACTTAGCCTGGAGCTTTGTCAGGACCCAGAAGTATTCCCTGGAAGCGCTTTCCTCGTGCCACAACACACAGAGCGTTTTTCCTGGTCCCTGGTGTTCTGTCAATGTCCCCGCCCTGTGCCCCTCGTCGCAGTCTTCAGGATCAGGAGCCTTTCGAGCCAATTTGTGATGCCATCGCCCTTCCCCCTGGTACAGGAAGTAAACACACAGGGCTGCGGGAAGCAACTTGTGTGCAGGACAAATGTGCTCTTTGAATTCTCCTGATTAGACGCAGTCCAGCTGGTCCCTGGTCCCTGGAGAAGGGATCCTGGGGTCGCTCTGCCTTTTAAAAATTAATTTCCAGTCTCCCAGTCAAAGCAGGACTAGTCTTGGGAAGGCAGAAACGCGCTCACGTGGAAAATAAACCT
This sequence comes from Meriones psammophilus, assembly GCA_036365155.1. NCBI lineage: Eukaryota > Metazoa > Chordata > Mammalia > Rodentia > Muridae > Meriones > Meriones psammophilus. The sequence goes on along the minus strand of JAEOAE010002337.1, from coordinate 17,979 downwards.
TTTTTAAAGATTAAAATAATGTAGGCAGGAGAGATTGCTCAGAGGTTAACAACGCTGGCTGCTCTTCTAGAGGTTCTGAGTTCAATTCCCAGCAACCACATGGTGGCTCACAGACATCTGTAATGGAATATTCTGGTGCACAGGCAGAATGCTGTACAATGAATGAATGGATGAATGAATAGATGGATGGATGAATCTTAAAAAAAAAAGCCAACTTTTGTCATTGCAACAGCCAGGGCCCTGTGACACAGAGAATCCCTTTCTTACCAAGGTGCCAGGTTCCATCCCAGGGACCACACTGTGGCGCGCAAACCATCTGTCAAGGAATCTGGTGCCCTCTGGTGGCGCACACGTCACTTAATAACTAGCTATATGTATATAGTTTTATATATATATATATATATATTATATATAATATATATATATATATATATAAATATATATATATATATATATATATAGTTATATATATATATTATATATATATAACTATATATTTATATATATAGTTATATTATAGTTATAGTTATATATATAGTTATATTATATATATATATATATATATATATATATATATATATATATATATATATGATGTTTTCATTTAATGCTATGTATTTATTTCAATTTAATAAGAACAGACGAAGGCGTGTCTTGAGAGCAGGCTTCCCAGAGTCCTGTGGAGTCGGGATTCAGGAGGTTTCTGTGATAGATCAAAGCAGGGCCTGGGGCCACCCAACCTGTGTCCATCTTCCAGTGCTCTCCCAACCTGATGATAAGATTGTGTTACTGAGGACAACACCTTCACAAGTTAATGGACACAGCGAATCCCACCTGGCACCTACCAAGAACCTTCACCCTTATAGACTGCTGTTTGCGATACTGGAACATATGCTGCATGCCACCAGAAGAGAAAAGTACACACCGAACCAGCCATACATCCTTCACTCTCCAAAAGTGACTGGCCTACAAGATTTGCTGGTACGCTTGTGGCATAAAGGTCACAGAAGTGACCGACTAATATCTAGTTGTGTTTCAGGAGGCCCACTCCATGAGAAGGAACCTTGATCCAATACTGCTTGAGTGGTCCGGAATCTGAGTCTACAGAGGCCAAGGACGTAAGAGAAAATCTAAATGCTACAGTTTTGCTAAAGGATCACAGCCATACTCACAGATTGGTGCCTTGCTAGGCCATTATTGGAAACTTCCTCCTGCAGCAGATGGGAATAAATAGAGAGACCCACATACAGTCGATATGCAAACAGTGAGAGGCCTTGAACCATTCCACCCTAAATGAGATGTCTCCAAGAAACCCTAAGCCCCTAAGGGCTCAAGAAACTCTGTGTGCAAAGTGTAAGCGCCCGAGTGGATGAAGGACACAAGTGTAACAAGGCCTTATAAACACAGCAGGACCAACACACATATGAATACACCCTGACCCACAAACTAGCTCTTCTTTCACTTTCCCTTGTTGGTGTTGCCTCGCCAGGCAAAGAGTATGTGTTCAGTCCTGATGCCACTTGATATGCTGGGGTGGGTGGGTGTGCACAATAGAGGCAGGGTAATCCCCTTCTCTGAAGAGCCAGGTGAGGGATGATAGGGGAAACAGGGAGGGTAGGACTGGGAGGAGAAAAGGGAGGGGTCTAAGACAGGGATGTAAAATGAATAAATAATAATTTAAAAAATAAAAATAAGAAATGAGGGGGCAGGAGAGATGGCACAGAGTTTAAAATCACAGGCTGTTCTTCCAGAGGTGCTGAGCTCAATTCCCAGCACCCACATGGTGGCTCATAACAATCTATCCTGAGACCTGGCACCCTCCTCTGGCGTGCAGACAGAATAGTGTACAAATAATAAACAAATCTTCCATAATAAAGAGAACTACACCATGAATCATAAATAATGTTTCCCTCTCTCAAAAAAGAACACTCATTCCCTTTTTTAATAGGGCTGGTCTCAGGAAGGCAGACAGAGATTACAAATCATTTTTAAAGACTATAACAAGAAGCCAGGTGTGATGTCGCATGCCTGTGACTGTCAGTGGGGCAAGCAGAGACTGGTGTGAGTTCCAGGCCATCTGGGTTTGCAAAATGAGTTCAGGACATGCAAGGCCACAAGAGAAACCCTCTCTCCAAAAGCAAGGGTTTGCACCCCTGCCAGTTCTTCACACTCACTTGTCTAGACATGTCCTAAGTCATAAAGTATGACTTCAACCAGGCTATAAGAAAGTCCTGCCAAGCACAGTGCACACACCTTTAATCCCAGCACTTGGGAGGCAGATGCAGGTAGATGTCTATGAGTATGTCTGTGAGTTCAAGGCCAGCCTGGTATACAAAGAGGCCTGGACAGCCAGGGCTACACAGAGAAACCCTGTCTCAAAAACCCAAATTAATAATAATAATGCTAATAATAATAAGATTGAAATAAAAAAATCAGAGCCTGGCCTGCTGGCACATTGCCCAGACCCAGGTTCCTTTCACAAGGAAGGCACACAGTAGAGTTTATGGGAAAAATAGCAGATGGAAGAAAGATTTGAAACTTCATTTTATTTCATTTTTAAAATGTGAGTTACATTAATTCTTAATGGATTTGAGAGACCAAATACTTAAAAATCAGTGGCTATTGTTTAAAAATTTAAAGCAGAAGCATGAATAAAGGCTAGTAAGTTGGAAACATGTCCAGCCTCCTTCAAGGAAGAACTAGCCTTAATGCCCTGAGGGGAAAAATTAGCCTTACTACATTCTTTCCTGCCCACTAATTATAGAGTTGCTAGGAAACTGGCCCACAGGGCCAGGCCAGAACTGTTTGTACTCTTGCTGCCCAAAGTGGACCAACCATTTCAAAAGTCAGTTTCCATTTCACAATCATGTAACACCAAAGCATGTAAGTCTCTGCTTGCGGTTTTGCCCCATAAAAACCTTGCTTCCCTAGATCTCAGGGCTACATTCCTCTTCTGTGTCCCCAGGAAGTTTGTGTCCCATGTCCAAACACGCATACAATTTTAAAAACCTCATGTATTTACAGTAGAGTGTACCCCTGGGAATTTGAGGTTCCCAAACTGGGCATAACAGTTTCACTCTGAATAAGACCATTAGTAATTTATAAACATCTCCCAATGACAGTAAACACTTGTAGCCACAGGAAACAACCCAAAAACTACCCAATCCCACTTAAGGAAAATAGGACATCATTCTCATTGATGTCATCTAGCTGACATTTTGGACATGCAGAAATACTTTTGGGGACCCAAAGAAAATTGGAAAAAATGTTTAATTAAATAAGACAATATTTGTGGTCCAGTCTTTGAATGTTGAGAAAATAATAAGAGTTAATAAAAGTCCTGTTTAGAACAGTCTAAAAATGCTGGACCAATTAAGATTTGTAGCTTTCTTCAAAGCTCTCTTGGGAACAGGCCGTGATGAGAAACAGCAATTGAAGCAGTTGAGGCAGGAACAAGCAGAATTCTGGAACATGCAAGATACTGAAACAGATGTGTCAATGTCTCAGCATGCTGGAAGGAGGATTCTGTCAGGTTTGGTCCAGCATCTCCAGTATTCACTCCTTTTGTTCTGCAAACATATAATTTCTCACAAGCAATATACAGTTCTAAAATTATAAATGTAAGAGATGTTCAGAATGAAATTAAACTATAAACCAATTTTATCAATGCCAATTAAAAGAATGGCATAATAAATATTGACGATATTATAGGCAAGGATTTATTGGCCATGTATTGTTGAAGTTCTGGCTAGAGACATTTTTCATGTCTCAGTCAGTTTTAAAGTTTTTCCCATGTGAAGGGGTTATCAATTTATATTACTTGTTTTGTTTGGTCTTCTTGATTTCTCTCTTCTTGTGTGTGACCAAAGTCTTCAGGTGATCTTCCTCTGTGAAATCTTATTTTTATTAGTTTTGAAGGATCCCATAATTTCTTGTCTCCTGTGTGAACATATGCAAAACCTATTCCCCAGTGTGTAACACATTTCCTACTGTCCATTATGAAGTTGGGGTATTTTTGAAATATATAGGCTGAAACAATTCAGCAGGTTTTTTTTTCTATAACCCAGTGTTTTTGTGCAGCTGTTGTTTGTTGTTCATTAACATTTAAGAAATTTAAGGTCAATAAAGCATTATGTAATCTATCTCTGTGGTATTTTAATCCACCTCTCTGTTTGTTAAGCATGTCCCTTAAAGTACGATTCAATTTTTCAATGACTGCTTGACCGGCAGGATTGTGAGGTATACCTGTTACATGTTTTATCTTATAATATGTAAAAAAAAATTTCCATTTTATTAGAGACATATGCTGTAGCATTATCAGTCTTAAATTGTGTAGGCATAACCATAACTTCCATAATTTCTAATAAATATGTAATAACTGAATCAGCCTTCTCAGAACTTATGGCTTTTGCTCATTGGAACCCTGAATGTGTGTCTATAGTATGGTGCACATATTTCAATTTACCAAACTCTATAAAATAAAATACGTGATTTGCCAAATTTCATTTCTTTGGTTACATTAGGTTACTTCCTGCAGTTAGTGGAGTTTAGTCATATAATGAACAAGTGGGACATTTTCACACAATTTCTTTGGCTTGTTGCCAAGTGATAGAAAACTCTCTTTTGAAACCTTTGCTGTTAACATGGTGTTTTAATGAAATTCTGAGGCCTCTAACACACTTCCTATCAATAGTTGATCAATTTCATCATTGTCTTGTGCTAGAGGGCCTTGTGGACCCATATCAGATCTGATCTATGTTATATACAGTGGATTATTACTATTTCTGATTACTCATTGTAATTGAAGAAACAGTGAAGTTAAGTCCAAATTATCCTGAATTAGATCAGCAGTTTCTATATGCAAAAAAACTCTTTCTGCATATTGAGAGTCAGTGGCTATATTAAGAGATTCTTGAAAATATGATAACACCAAAAGAATTGTATATAATTTTGATTTTTGAACTGAATCATAAGGATTCAGTTTTTAAGGTTTTATTTTGTTTGTGTGCCAAAAATATCCATTCTAAGACAGTCCTCCCTCTGCATAATAATTCCTGTGGGAGAATGAGTGGAAAGCAAGATAACCAAAATACAGGCCCTCTTTGGATCAATATGGTCTATATATGCATCTTGTAATTTCCTTTCTACCAGAGCCAATTCACTTTCATCTTCAGTTGATAATGTTGTTGGACTTTTAAAGTTTTTTATCATCCTGTAAGATTTGAAATGTTACTTAGCTCTTGAGTAGCTAAACCAAAGGTAGGCTATAGCCATGTAATATCTCACAGCAATTTTTGAAAATCATTGAGAGTTTTAATTGGGTTCTAATTTATACTTTTTGTGGTCGAGTATTTTGTAGGCCCATTTTGTATCCTAGGTAATTAATAGAATCTCCCTTTTGTACTTTTTTGGGTGCAATCTCTAAATTCCAACAAGGCAAAGTTCTATTTATGTCATCAAAAATATTTTCTAATGTTTTTCTATCTGAATCAGCCAATAAGATATCATCCATAGAGTGGTAAATTATGGATTGAGGTAACTGCTTATGGATTATCTCAAACAGCTGTTGTACAAAATATTGGCATAAAATAGGACTGTTCAACATCCCCTGTGGTAAGACCCATCTAGTGATATCTCTTTATTGGACAGCTTCTATTCAAAGTGGGTCCTGAGAAAGCAAAACTTTCCCTATCATGTTCATGTAAAGGAATTGTGAAAAAGCAGTCCTTTAAATCAATCACCATAATAGGCCATTCTTTAGGTAACAAGGAAGGCAATGGGATTCTGGCTGATTGTAACAGGCAGTTGAAAAGATGGCCTCTGCTGTATTTTTTTGATGTTTATGGACAGTCTGGACAGTCTGAAACTGTTTTTGATGACATTTTAAAATAATTTTAGCTTTTTATCAAATAGGTTTTTTTTGTTTTTTTTTTGTTTTTTTTTTTTTTTTTTTTTTTGGCTTGTCTCAGAACTTGGGGGATGTTAATCTGTGTCTTCCATTGTTGTAACAGATCTCTTTTCCATAAGTTTATGGCTATCTCAGCCATATATGGTCTTAGTTTTCTTATTTGACCTTCAGTTCCTGTACATTTAAGCCATCTAACACTTTGTTTCACTTTAGATAAAGTTCCAACTCTTTGGAATTGAATATCCACCTCAGGTCTAGCACTTCCACAGGGTGCCATTCAGTCTCATGGTAATCCTGTGAGTGATCATCTTCTGCTTGTCTCTGTTGTACACTGACTAAATAAGCTAACATTTGTTTTCTAACCACCTTTGTTTGGCTTTCTTTATTATCTTTTTTCGTCTGCCTGAGTATTTTCTTTACTTAATATTCTAAACTCTTCTTTTAAGGTCGGTACCCATATTTCACACCTATCTCTCTGTTGTTTGTTTTGTTCAATAATCTCTTGAATGTTTTGTTTTATGCCTTGCTCCTAACTTTTATTTTTTTCTTTATATTATTCTAGTTGTTCTTTCTGTTTTCCAGTATCTTTTCTAAAACCTCTGCCCTCTTTTCCTGTTGTTTATCATGTTCTGTATGTAAGTTTTTGTATGTCTTTTTTTATGTCCTATTTCCAACCTTCATTTTTTTTCTTTATATTGTTCTACTTGTTTTTTGTATTGTTCCAGTATCTTTTCTAAAGCCTTTGCCTTTGAGAACACATAAAAGGCTAAATCAATTATTAAAGTTAAATTGAGGAATAGGAATGTAACCATAGTCATAATTTCTAAACTTTCCTTTATTTCTGTCTTAAAAACTGTAGAAGAGATTATCAGCCAAGCTCAAAGAAGTCTGTTTTAATGTTTCTCTCATCCTGTTAGACTGTAGTGGCAACCAGTTTTGTTCAGTCTCAGGTCTACCCACAGTAGGCTGTCTTTTGCTCTGAGGCATGTTTAAGAGTCTCTTTTAAAGAGCCAGTAATTTATCTGGGAGTTTTTAGGTTTAAAGTTTGGGTTGTATCACTGAGGAGCTTATTCTCTCCCCCCACCAAATTATATTAAAGTAGGATTTAAAGGGTGTGGATACTTAGATTAGTTGGGTGCCATTTGTTGTAGGTTATTAATATTTACTATTGATAAATCATTTAGTTGAGCAGTGGTTATTCCTAAACAGCTGTATAAACGAATCACCACACAGAGACTAGGATTTATTTAATTAACCTAGAGCACAATGCTGGCCAACAGTTACTCCATCCTAAACCTCTAAGCCCACAGAGTTTCCCACCATTCAGATTCACCCATCATATGGCGTTTAGTGATATCTTAGTTCCAGTTCATTTCTACATGTGGTGCCAAGACCTCTCCTGCAGATTCTCCTCCTCTCCTCTCCTGCCTCCTTCCTCTTCCTCCCACTGGACCAGGATGTCTCACCCTGTCCTCTCCATTGCTCAGTATTGGGGCTGGTTGTTTTAATTGACAATATAGAGAACAAATGGTGGCATGTTTATGCAAACTTGAGACAGGTGATGCCTATAAAAAGCATCACAATGCAGTATCTGGATTGAAACCAGAAAACAGAGGAGAGAAATCACCATTTGAATGAACAAGGGCAAATTATATACATTCCAAAAAAAAAAGAATATTATACCAATATAATCTCTTGTATCATATTAGAACAACATGGTCTAAAACTAGACCTCAATAGTAACAAAAAAGAGTAAACAACCTGTATATGCAAGGAAACTGAATTCTATTGAATGACAGCTGGATTATGGAAGAAATAAACTAATTAGACTTTCTAGAATTTAACAAAAATGAAGGCACAACTTACCCAAACTAATGAGACATAATGAAAGTAATTCTAAGAGGAAAGTTCATAGAACTAAGTGCCTTCATAAAAAAGTCTGAGGCATCTCAAATCAACATAACAACACATGTGAAAGACCTAGTCAAAAGGAAGCAGACATACACAAGAGGAGTATAAATAATCAAACTTAGGGCAGAAATCAATAAATTAGAAACAAAGAAAACAATTCAAAGAATAAACAAAAGCAAGAGCTGGTTCTTGGAAAAATGACAAAGATAGACAAACCTTTAGCCTAACTAACTAAAACACAGGGAGACACTATACAAATCAGCAAAATCAGAAAATAAAAGGGGGTATAATTACAGACACTGAGGAAATTAAAAAAATCATTAGGTTTTACCTTAAAAGTCTATATGCCACAAAATTTGAAAATCTAAATGAAAATGGAATATTTTCTTGCCACTTATCAAAGTTGAATCTGGATCAGGTAACTAAATTAATAGACCTACATGCCCTAATGAAATAGAAGCAGTCATCAAAAGTCTCCCTGCCAAACAAAGCCCAGAGCCTGATGTTTTCAGTACAGAATTCTACCAGACCTTCAAAGAAGAGGTAACTCTAATACTCTTCAAACTATTTCACAAAACAAAAAAAAGAAGGAACATTACCAAACTCATTCTATGAGGCCACATTCACCTTGATACCTAAACCTCACAAAAGCTAACTAAAAGGCAGGGATACACTAAGAAAGATAATTTCAGACCATTCTCTCTTATGAATATTGAAACAAAAATACTCAATAAAATACTCACAAAATGAATCCAAGAAAACATCAAAGATCTCATCTACCATGTCCAAGTAGGCTTCATTCTAGGCATGCAGGGGAGGTACGATATACAGAAATTCATCAGTGTAATCCACCCATAAACAAACTAAAAAAGAAAAACCACATGATCATCTCAATTGATGCTGAAAAGCATTTAATAAAATCCAAGCTCAATTAATGTTTAAAGTCTTGGAGATATCAGAGATAAAAGGCACATGCCTAAAGACAGCAAAGATAATATACAACAAGCCTATAGCAAACTAAATGGAAAGCAATTCAAATCAATCCCACTGAAATCAGAGACAAGTCAAGTTTGCTCACTCTCTCCTTTCTCATCAACATAGTACTGGAAGTTCTAGCTATAGCAGTGAAACAACTAAAGGAAATCAAGGGGATACAAAGCAGAAAGGAAGACGTCAAAGTATCACTATTCACAGATGATATGATAGTATACACGAGTGACCCTAAAAATTCTACCAGAGAACTACTACAGCTGATAAACACCTTCAGCAAAGTGGCTGGAAACAAAGTTGCTAAAAAATATCTGAAGCCCTCTTGTATAGAAAAGACAAGAGGGCTGAGAAAGAAATTAGGAAAAAAACAACAACCTTGCAATAGCCACAAATAACATAAAGTGCACAGGTGTGACTCTAATCAAGCAAGTGAAAAATCTGTGTAAAAAAAACTTCAAGTATTTGAAGAAAGAAATTGAAGAAGATATCATAAAATGGAATGATCTCCCATTCTCATGGATCAGTAGGAATAACAGCAAAATGGCCATCCTACCAAAAGAAATGTAGAGATTCAATGCAATTCCCATCAAAATACCAACACAATTCTTTACAGACCTTGAAAGAACAATTTTCAACATCACATAAAAACACAAAAAAAGCCAGAATAGTTAAAAGAATCCAGTACAAAAAAAAAAAAAAAAAAAAAAAAAAGCTGGAGGTATCTCCATCCTGGATCTCAAGCTGTACTACAGAGAAACAGTAAAAAACTGTGTGGTATTGGCATAGAAACATACTGGTGGATCAGTGGAATTGAATCAAAGACCCAGAAATAAACCCACACACCTACAACACCTGATTTTTTACAAAGAAGCCAAAACCATTCAATGGAAAAAGAACATCTTCAACCAATGGTGCTTGTCTAACTGGATGTCCACATATAGAAAGATACAAAATAGATCCATACTTATCACCCTGCACAAAAGTAAAGTCTTTGTGGATCAAATACCTCAACATAAAACTAACACTCTTAATCTGTTATTTAAAAAAAAGTGAGGAAGAGGCTTGAACACATTTGCACAGGAGACAACTGCCTGAACAGAACACCAGCAGCACAGGCTCTAAGATCAACAATCAATAAATGGGATCTCATGAAACTTAAAATCTTCTCTAAAGCAAAGGACACTGTCAGCAGAACAAAATGATGGCTTACAGACTGGGAAAGGATCTTCACCAACTCTACATCTGACAGAAGGCTAATATCCAGAATATATAAATAACCCAAAAAATCAAATAATCCAATTTAAAATAGGGTTCAGAGCTAAACAGAAATTCTCAACAGAGGAATATTGAATGGTGTATAAACACTTAAAAATGCTCAACATCCTTAAAAATCTGAGAAATGAAAAATCAAAACAACTCTGAGACTCCACCTCACACCCATCAGAATGGCTAAGATAAAAACTCAAGGGACAACTCATGCTGGAGAAGATGTGCAGAAAGGAGAACCCTCCTCCATTGCTGGTAGAATGTAAACTTGTATAACCACTTTGGAAATCAGTCTGGCACTTTCTCAGAAAATTGGGAATACTGCTACCCCAAGACCCAGCTAAACACCTCCTAGACATATATCAGAAAGATGCTCAACCATACAACAAGGGCATTTGCTCAACTATGACTATAACAGCTTTATTCATAATAGCCAGAAACTGGAATCAAACTAGATGTCCCTCAATGGGGAATGGATACAGAAATTGTGGTACATTTACATAAGGAAATACTACTCAGGTATTAAAAACAAGAAAATCATGAAATTTGCAGTCGAATGGATGGAACTAAAAAAGATCACCCTGAGTGTTTTATTCCAGAAGCAGAAATACATGTTTGGTATATATTCACTTATAAGTGGACATTACCCATACAATATAGATTGGACATACTAAAATCTACAGACTTTTAAAAGCTAAAGTAAAAGGAGAAACATAGGGAAGATGGTTAATTCTCATTCAGAAAAGAAAACAGGATAGATGCCAGAACCCATAGAAGAGAGAGAACAGGATAGGAGCCTTCCACGGATGTACACTAAGTGACTCCACTTAACAGGTGATTGAAGCAGATGGAGAGACCAACAGCAAAATTTTGTATAGAGCACAAAAAGTCTTATTGAAGAAGTGGGAGATAGAAGGACCTAAAGGGGTCAGGAGTCACACAAGGAGATCAACAAAGCAAAAAAATCTGGGTCCTGGGGTCCTGCAGAGACTGATGCATCAACCAAAGAGCATGAGAGGACTTAGACCCCCTGCTCAGATGTAGCCCATAGACAGCTCAGTCTCCATATGGGATTCCTAGTAAGGGGAGAAGAGACAGTCTCTGAACTTGGCTGTATGCTTCTTGATCACTTCTCCCTGGTGGGGCCACTTAGACAGCCTAAAGATGAATAGGATACAGGAAGTCCTAATGGAAACTGATACGCTAAGGTCTGATAGGACGTTCCCTATTAGAGGACACAGGAGAAGAATAGGGGAGGAGGTGGGAGGGATAGCGGGACATAGAGTAGATGAGGGAGGGGGCTACAATTGGGATACAAAGTGAATAAACTGTAAAAATTAATGATAAACAGGGGTGACAGAATGAAGCATAAATAAGACACAATTTACTGAGAAACACAAAAATACTCATCATCTTTAATCATAGATCTAGCTAGAAAAAAAAATCTTAGGCAACCAATACCTCAAAGGACAAATAATGTATGTTTAGTGTCCTTCTTGACACTATAGTATAAGAAAATGTGATAGGATGCACACAATATCATTGGAAATCTTTCTTCATGCACTGAACATGGAGTGACTTGTAGAAGTTGAGATGCTGATTTACTTTATCCCCACAGATCAGCAGGAGTGTATCTCTTGCTGAGTTAAAAAGTACCCAAACCTTGAGAGAAACCAATGCCTGCCCATGGCAGTGATCTTCCTGTCCTTTGAGGATCCTCTGGACTTGGCCCTGGCCTGCATGGCTCTGTGCTTATCTGTTAGCACAGCTGTTATTTTTGGGATCTTTCTCAAGCACCATGACTCACCCATCATTAAGTCTAATAACTGGACTATAATAAAATACCCTAGTGTCTTCAATGAAATTATTTACCCCTACTCTTAGTAAGTTTATATAAAATGTATATCTAACCATAACTAAAAGAGTTCTCCATTTAAGCAATTTTATATCGATACACTATTTTAGAATAGAAACTACTTCTGAAAACACATTTTAGCCTCTTTTGGATATATGCCTAGGAGTGGTATGGCTGGATCTTGAGGAAGCACTGTTCCTAGTTGTCTTAGAAAGCACCAGATTGATTTCCAGAGTGGTTGTACAAGTTTACATTCCCACCAGCAGTGGAGAAGGCTCAAGTACACAATAAGGACATTTGCTCAACCATATTTGTAGCAGCTTTATTTGTAATAGCCAGAAGCTGGAAACAGCCCAGATGCCCATCAACTGAAGAATGGATGCAGAAATTGTGGTACATCTATACAATGGTATTACTCAGCAATGAAAAATAAGGAAATCATGAAATTTGCAGGTAAATGGTGGGAGCTGGAAAGGATCATCCTGAGTGAGTTGTCCCAGAAGCAAAAAGACACACACAGTATATACACTCACTCATATAAACATACAACATAGGATAAACCCACTAAAATCTGTACATCTAAACAAACTAAGCAAAAGAGAGGATCCTAACTAAAATGCTCAATCCCCATTCTGAAAGGCAAAGAGGATGGACATCAGAAGAAGAAGAAAACAGGAAACAACCTAGGAACCTGCCACAGAGGGCCTCTGAAAGCCTCTGCCTTGCAGACTATCAAAGCAGATGCTGAGCCTGATGGCCAACTGTTGGACAGAGTGAATGGAATTTTATGTAAGAAGTGGGAAATAGTAAGAGCTGGAGAGGACAGGAACTCCACAAGGAGAACAACAGAACCAGAAAATTTGAACACAGGGAACTTCCCAGAGACTCATACTCCAACCAAGGACTATTCATGGAGATAACCTAGAACCCCTGCACAGATGTAGCCCATGGCAGTTCAGTGTCCAAGTGGGTTACATAGTAATGGGAAGAGGGACTGCCTCTGACATAATCTGATTGGCCTGCTCTTTGATCACCTCCTCCTGAGGGGGGAGCAGCCTTACCAGGGCACAGAAGATGACAATGCAGCCACTTCTGATGCGAACTGATAGACTAAGATCCGAAAGAAGGAGAGGAGGACCTCCCCTATCAGTGGACTTGGGGAGGGGCATGCATGCAGAAAGTGGAGGGAGGGTGGGATCTGGAGGGGAGGAGGGAGGGGCTTATGGGGGATACAAAATGAATAAAGTATAATTAATAAAATTTAAATAAAAAATTAAAACAGAAAAGAAAACATTTTAGTAAGTTATACATGTTACTTTTTAATTTGTGGGCAATATAAGTATTCAAATTTTAATTACATAATAGTAATTGTGATGAATAATACAGGTACTATAAATATTTTCCCCTTAGCGTTTTATTTTTCTGGAGGAAACAGGAATTAGGTTGACAGTTGACATCTTCTGTTGGACAGGCAAAAACCTGGATCTCTGGCAAAGGGTGCTTGCAAAATTGTACATCCACAGCAGAAATCAGTGTGTAGAATTCTCAAAATGATAAAAATAAATCTGCCATATGAACTACTTATAACTTTCCTTGACATATGCACAATGGTCTCAACATATTCCTTCAAAAATATTTTCTCAACTATGCTGCTCATTGCTATTCTGTTCACAATAGGTACAAAATGGGAACGCCTAAATATCCTTCAGCTGATATCGATAAGTGAAATGGTATGCACATAAGTAGATAGAAATATAAATGATGATACTGATTTAGGTAATTCATATCCAGAAAACAGATATCATATGTCCTATCTACTATGAAGCATGTAGCTCTAGATCTTCAGTTGTGAGTATTCACCCTACTGTGAAAGAAAAGAAAGTTTGTTGTGAAAGATTGGGGACCAACCACAGCAGTAGATAGTGTCCATAGAGGAGGGAAGGATAAGGTGGGGCAGAAATGAGTCAGACATGGTTGTCCAAGGAAACTTAGAGTCTTGGCTCACTGGCAGTCAGAATACTTCTTTATTTATATAGCTTAAATAATAAAAGATAGATTCACATTGTTCTAAAACATAGATTATATCCTTTTTGACCCCAGACAGGTGTTTTAACTGTCTCTTGGTCATAAATTTAGTCATCATTGATAAACTTTATCTTTTACTAATATTTTTCTTCATCATTCCCATAACCTGATATTTTTGAGGATCTGAAGGCATATTTGCCATAGCCTGAAAGCCCATTCTTAGGTTGGAAGCATTCTCAGATTCAGTGGCAATAGATAGAAAATCTTCAAGCCAGCTTGGGCATATAGCTTTGTCCCAAGAAGTATATTATCAAATTTTAATGGACAACCTCAAGAAAAAAAAAATTAGGCCAAAGCAGCAATAGTTATTATTCAATTCCTGGCATAATGCATTGTCTATACCTCATATCTTTGTAGAATTTTTTATGTGCTAAATATGAATATGCTTTCATTATTTTGGTCATACAACACCACAGTGATACTGTGCAAGATGATATTTCTAGGAAAGGGAGGTCCTAATATCTCACTTTTAAAATCATTTTTACAAAACATTCTTTGTCCATCATTATAGACCCTAGTGTAAGTGAAGATGTCTCCAGCCATTCATTTACAGCTCTAGCTAGTCATTGAGGGGCATACCATATGTAACTCCTAATCTTATATGCCAAGTTATTACCTGAGGATACAGCAGTATGAGGTATTTAATCTCAAATACTATCAACTCTCCTGGATCTAGAAACTTTGTTTGCCTTTTTAAGAGTATGTTGTTCTGATTATTTTCTTCTTGAGGAAGTACAGGGGTAGATTTTGCAAGACTACCTTGGAGCTGAAGTCTCATAGGAGTTTTCTGCCATTTTTATGTGAGTTACAACTTCCATGAGAAAGACATTCATGTAGGGCCAGATAATTGATATTTCTCCTAAAAATGAGAGGGGCAGTATGCTCAGGATTTTTCTGGGGAAGCTTAGAAGCAGTACTCAGGGTGAAGGCATAAATGATTCATGAAAAATTTCCAATTACTCCAATGGTTCCAGGTTGCACATGCATTGAAAGCCCTAAGCATGTAGCAAGTGGAGATCAAGACAAAGCCTGAAAGATAGTATGAAGGCTATTGTAACATGCAACTCAGCTATGCTGGATCTTTGTCAAATAGCTGTGCTGACTTCAAGACTTTAACTGTATATAAACTTTGGTGAGGTTTTAATCCATTTGGAGGTGACTTTTGAGTGAAAATAAGCATCTATTTCCATGTTTCTACATATAGGCATCTAGTTTGGTCAGCACCATTCATGAAGATTTTATCTGTTTTTCCAATGTGTATTTCTTGCTTTCCAGTGTGTATTTCTATTTTTTTTTGTTATAGTACTAGTGCATTTACATAATCAAATATTACTCAGACATTTAAAAAATCAAATCATGAAACATGAAGGTAAATGCAGATTTACAGGTAACTGAGAGTGAGAGAACCTAGATCCCAAAAGAGAAATAGGGTATGTATTTGCTTTTACATATATATTAGTTGCAAGATGTATGATTTGCAAGCAACTGAACATAATACCGCAGGGGATACATACAGATTAAGAACTGGAGGTTAGGGGAGGCAGAAATTTCTCCAAAGGAAAGGGAAATAAAATACTTGGTACAAATGGAAGGTGGGCTAAAAAGATAGAACTGAAGGGGATTGGGAAAGTAAGAGGGCAATGAAAAGGTAACATGAGAAAAGACAGGTAAAATTAAGGGTCATTTGTTTAGTAGAGTGGAAACCTAATGCAATAGAAACTTTCTAAATCATATATGTTTAAAGAGCTGATACAAATGATATCACCACAAAAGAAGAAAGTCCCAAGTGGAAATCTCTTGTCACTAAGTAAAGCATCCAGTACTGGTAATATTTAACTGAGGTATTGGCTAAAGTAGTGTGATGGCAATGCCAAAACAACACAGGCTTTTGCCAAGACTATAGGCTGCTCTTTACAAACTGACCGCAATGCCCTCTTGCTGGAGACAACACGTACACTTACATGGAACATAGAAATAGAGCTTGTGCCTACATAAAACCTTCTATTGCATTAGGTTTCTATTGCATTAGGTTTCCACTATACCAAACAAATGACCCTTAAGTTTACCTGTCTTTCCTCATGTTACCTTTTCATTGCCCTCTTCCTTTCTTTCCCAATCCCCTTCAATTCTATCTTTTTAGCCCACCTTCTATTGTTTCAAGTTTAATATTTTATGAGATTCCTGCATATATGAACAAGTCTGCATCATTTCCCAACTTGGGCTCTTTTTCTTTTTTTTTCTTTTTTTCCTACTCAGATGTGTTTGCTTTTGTCTTTTTGCTATTTTATTTTCTTATTATACATTATACCCCTCCTTTTTTAATATGAGGGTGAATTTAGACAGGATAGAATGGGAGATGGCAAAGAGTTGTCAAGATTAGAGGAAGGGAAAACTTTAATCTGGATGAATATATGAGTAAAGTGAATATTTTTTAAAGAAAAAAAAGGAGAAAGGGAGGATGAAAAGAAAGAAAAAGAAGGGGGGAGTTAGAGAAAGAAGAGAAGCAGGAGGAGTAGAAGGATAAGAAGATGAAGAAGAAGAACAACAACAACAATTGTGTCCAAAGAAATGTTAAATAGCCATGCACAAAAGATCCAGAAAATTTAAAAAGTGCAAAAAAGTAATTTATGAAAAATAGAAATAGAAAAAGAAGAAAAAACTCACATCAAAATCCTAGAAAATATTTTCAGCAAAATAATAGAAGGATGTATCCTTAACCTGATGAAGAAGGGGTAGCCTATGAAAGTACAAAACGTATATAGAACAACAATTAAAGTGTACTGAAAAGAAATTGTGCTCAGCACATAAAATCAAAACATTAAATGTAAAGAAAAGTATATTAAACAAAGAAGGGATATTAAAAGTTGAAAATAGTAAATTGCATATAAAGTCAGGCTCTTTAGAATAACTCCTGATCTCTCAAGAGAGATTCTAAACCTAGAATGGCTGAGTCAGATTATATATAATCTTTGAGGGACCCTTATTCCTATATCCAGTAAACTTTCAATAACAAATGAGGAATAAAGACATATTGCATAATAAAACCAAATATGAGCAGTATCTCTGTAAAACTTCACTACAGAAGCCAATCAATGAAATACTCCAATCTAAAGTGTTAACCACACCCAAGACAACACAAAGAATGAATAATCCCAAGCATCAAAGCAGAAGGCAAAACCCCACACTATAACTACAAAATAAAGGGAAATAATAAACATTGCTCATTGAAATCTCTCAACTTGGATGTTCACTTCTCAATAGAAAGACAGGAACTAACAGAATGGACTAGACAACAATGTCCATTCTTCTGCTGCATCTACAGAACACTCTTTACCAACCAGGTTGGACAGCATCTCTGTGTAAAAGGATGAAAGGAGACAGTAGAAGAAAGTGGACCAAAAAAGAAGTTTAGTGGAACTTTATTTTATAAAGTTCACACAAACAAATACTAAAATTCTTGAGTCAATTTAAAAGAGAGTATGTACTGTACACACTGAATGAGGATATGCAACAGATGACTTGGACTGGTCCAGCACACATCTACACTCATGTTTACTGAAGCAAAGCTTACTGTATGCTAAGAGAGAATGGACTTGATTGTCCTGAATCACATGAGTGCAAAATATAATCTTATTCAAATTTTATTCATGGAAAACATGTACTTTTGTGTTTTGAGATTTTTAATATAATCACATTATTTCTCATTTCTCTGTCCTCCCTACAAAATCTCTCATATATCCCTCTTTTTTGTTCTCTTTCAATTTCAAGTCTTGGGTTGCCAATAACTGCTATTACATGTATCATGTGTGTGTGTGTGTGTGTGTGTGTGTGTGTATGCAAGAGTGAGAGAGAACATTTAACATTTCAAGAAAGGCAATCATTTTACTTTGAAATTGTGGATGAACTCAAAATGTATCATCAAAGCTATGACCTGAGCTAGACACAGAAATGAAACATTGTCTGA
>JAEOAE010002001.1:0-43162 GCA_036365155.1 Meriones psammophilus | reverse complement strand
AAATAACAATTACTGTTCAATGATATCTCTTAATAACATCAACCCAAATTCACCAATAAAAAGACACCAACAAAATTGATGATAAAATAGAATCCACCCTTCTTCTAAGTACAACAAACACAGCTTCACATCAAGATAGACATTATCTCAAGGTAAAGGGTTGGAAAAAAGATATTCTAAATAAATGGACTAGAGTATCAAGCTTGTATAGAAATTTTAATATGTAACGAAACAGTTTAAAAAAAACTAATCAAAAGATGGCAAAACACATGACATATTAAAATAAAACATCCAGCAATATAACATTAACATAATACTTAACATCTATGCCCCCAACCTAAGAGCACCCAAGTTATAAAAGAAACACTTCTGCAGCTTGCATCACATCCTGACCCTCATTAACCGATAGGGGAAGACTTCAATATATCACTCTCACCAATGGACAGGTCCTCTTGACCAAACTAAACAGAGAAATGCTCCAGCTAACTAACATCAAAAAACTAAATTTACCCAAATAATGTTTACAGAACATCCACTCAAGCACAAAAGATTGTTCCCTCTTCTCAGCAACTCATATATTGTTCTCCAAAATTAATGATATACGTGAACAGTGGAAGTCTCAAAAGATATAAGAAACTTGCAATAACCTCCTGCATCCTATCAGACCACTAACGTTTAAAGCAGCACATCACCAATAACAAAAACAATAGAAACCTTACAAGCTTATAGAAACTGAACAACTCTCTACCGAATTAAAAAAAAATGGATCAAAACTGAAATAAAGAAAGAAATTAAAGACTTTCTAGAAGTCAATGAAATGAATACACAACATATCAAAAATCATAGTACACAATGGAATTGTTGACCAAAAGACAGTTCATAACACTAAACACTTTCAGAAAAAAATAATCAGAAAGATTTCTTAGTAGCAACTTAACAGCATACCTAAATACTCTAGAACAAAAAGAAGTAAACAAAACTAAAAGGAGTAGACAATGAGAAACTACTGAACTGTGTCTTCAGTGGTAAAACTGAATGTTTCCAAAGGAAAAGAACGGTAGATCCTATCAAAATTGATAATGATTAGATTTGAATAGTAGAGATCTCCTGAATAAGCAGAGGTAACTGTTCATCAGACATTGTGGTCATTCAGTCCAAACTAACTTAATAAAGACTAAAGTTTTCTTCTTAAATAAAAAGGATATTTTTGTTTTTTCATATTAAAAACAGTTAAGAGGTTTAAAATGTTTGAAATAAATTCAAAGGAATAAACTTGTTTGAGTTGGAATAATTTGGAGTGAATATAACATATTTGAGCAGCGTGGTGATAGACCATGCATTTAATCCCAGCAGAGACAAGCAGTTCTCTATTAATTAGTTGTTTTCTAAATTCAGGAGTTACAATGACAGGGTGTTGGTGGTTCATAGCCTTAACCCCAGCAATTGGGAGGCACGTGTCTTTTACATATCACCTGGGATGCAGAGGCAGGTAGGATTTACAGTGATTTTACTTAAAAGCTGCTTGTAAAAGGCAGGCTGAAAATCAAAGTGAATTCTCTTTATTATCTAGAAATAAATACACTTTAAGGTATATTTGTAAACTTTCAAAGATTTTTTTAACTTTAATTGAGATATTATACTTTTTCTATTTCCAAAAAACCATTTTGCCATATAAAAGATATAACATCCCTAAAAAGGCACAACCCTCACCCCAGAATTAGGGATGGGTCAGGGTTTTGATTTAATCTTTTCAGGAGAATAAATCATCCAACTAAAGAATATGGAGACCACTGGACACATGAAATTTCTGAAGAAAATGACAGATCACCAAAAGAAAATGTCAAAAGAGAAGGAGTAAACTGGCCAACTGGTATCACTCACCTTCATGTTATCTCTTCTGCCTTCTACAGACATAAGTGCAAACTGTCTTTATGTGATTGATAAAGAACAATCCAAAATCTCTATCTCATATCAGAAAAGCCACCTGGTAAGAAACAGAAGAAAACAGAAAAATAAGGGATGATTCTATTGTCATGAATCTCATAATCTTCTGGCATAATGTGACTTCTGTGCTTACCACAAACTTCAATAATTAAGAATGTGTACAGTGTTTGTGAAAGAATGAGGAGGTGAGAGAAAAAGCCAAAAACAGAAGCCTAAAATATAGTCAAGTTTACATGAAAAGACATAAGGAAACTCTAGTATGAAAAATGTGCACTGGACCAGAGATACCTTTTTTTTCTAACTAATACAAATTAATTAAACACAGATTCCACAATTGTTACAAGACAAACATAAAATGACACCTAAACTGTTATATTTCTGACCCCCCAGCTACTACTAACCTCCTTTACAGAGAGTCCTTTTGCTCTGGAAGTCTTTTGAAAAATGGAGGTGATCATAAAGCTGGGCTGTGGCTTGCAGTCCCTCATGTCCCCTTGTGGGTTCAGGCACAGCCCAGCCCTTGCTGCCACTTACACACAAAAAATGTTGGAGAATAATTTAGCATCTTTTCCCTGCTCTATGAATTACGTCACAAGATGTGGAATCTGACCTATCCACTTATTTAAAACCAGGCACCCCTGACAAAATTCTGCATCTCAGAAATTCATTTTGTACCCTGGAATTGAATTTCCCCAAATCACGCCATTGTGACTGGTGGTAGTTGAAAGGTTAAAAAAACGTAATCAAGTATTGCTGAAAGATGACCACCACCACCTCTTTTCTTCCAGTTTCAAAACGATTTGTAAAATTTGTTACACAAAGGTGTATGTGGAATACAACATTCATCATTTCTAGAAATGAGACCTTCAGTTTTCCAATCTGTCCACTGCAAAACCAGTGCCTGATATTATAAGCACCATAAATTTCTACTGCCCAGGCCACAAAATCCTCACTTCTCTGGACAATCAACTCTCAGGAAGGGTCAGAGGCCATGGGTCTCTGAAAGGATCACCACATGGAGACAAACAGAACCACAGCCTGAACCACAGTCTGAACCACAGTCCATGTCATTCAAAGCAGTCAGGCTGTGATAGCTCAGCAGCCTTCTCTTCCTGGCCTGGGGACAATGGCTCCACACTCAACATGACATGGCCTCTGGTCTCACTCACAGCTCTTTAGAACTACTTCAGAGGAAAATCCCAGAGCAAACCCATAAACTACCTCCCACTGTTGCTCCTGAATGCTAGGCCTTCCCAGAGTCCCCCATTAGCTTGAACAATAGAGCTGAGTCTCAGGACAGTAGTATCTCCTCTACCAGTGGATCAATGATCAAATGATGCAGAGAGCAGAGGCATTCTAGCTTTGCCCTAATCCCTATGGACACACAGAAACCTCATGTTGTTATAAAAGAATGAAAATCCCAATTATTCAATTTTAAAACCTGCTAGCAAAGAGAGGCAGAGAAAGCACCCATCTGACCCTGCTACTCACCTCACCTCCAAGAGGAAAAAGCCCCAAAAGCTCACCAGTTCAGATGACAGCTCAGAGGGGATTAGGCCAAAGAAACCCAAGGACAAAGGCTTTCTAGCTCAAAGCTCAAAAAGTCCAAAATTGACCAAGCTAAAACTCCTTCCACTTTTA
Organism: Meriones psammophilus; assembly: GCA_036365155.1. Classification (NCBI taxonomy): domain Eukaryota; kingdom Metazoa; phylum Chordata; class Mammalia; order Rodentia; family Muridae; genus Meriones; species Meriones psammophilus. The sequence continues at coordinate 39,577 of JAEOAE010002001.1, read as the reverse complement.
CACTCTGTCTTAAATACATTTCAGCTGAAAGTTCCACTTACCCTTTAATTCCTGTCAGCTGGTTTATTGCTTTGCCTCCTGATCTAGGGTTAACATTATTTAATCCTGTGCACAGAGAGCTTTTGAATTAAAGGTATGTTCAGGGCTGAAGGAACCATACCATAATCACCTGTTTAGAATAAACAGAAAGTTCTTGGAATTAAGGTTTGTGTTAGAGCTCAACCATACCAAACAAAGCACAAGTTTTTACAGTTCACAATCTAAGGGATCACACTGGGATCAAATATCCTGCAACAACCTCATCTTGGAAATGTTTTAAAGTACAGTCCTCCACTTTCCCAGGAAAGTGCTCATCTTCAAGATACAGGTCATTTATTTTGCACATACCGTTACATGATCAGTGTCCAGTTCAGTCATCTCTACCTCATGGTTGGGAAGTCCTTCAGCCAAACTTCAGTCAACGCAAACAGTAACAACCATTAAAGAAACAAATGGCCATGAATTTGAAAGTAAGGAGTAGTTAATGGGAGCTCAATGAAAATGAGAAATAAAACAAAAAGGATATGGCTGTACCTAGGAATATTGGAGTAGAAAGTTTATTATACATAGATGAGAGAACATAGTCAGACACAGGAAAATCTGGGAAAGTCTAGAGTTGACATGACCCTGAGCTATATGAGACGAGAGGAGAGAGAGAAGTGGACAGCCAGAACAAAGGGCCAGGAGGATAAATGATAAATGAAAAAGACCAGGTAACCAAAACGGTTAGAATACATAAGGAAGGGCAGCTGGGAGGGGGCCAGCTCAACTCTTGGGCTACAGATCTGTGTTTGACACCCATACCTTGTAACAGGTAAGGCCTGAGGGATGCTGGGAGAACCTGACAGCCAGGTCTGCTTTGATTGTTAAGTAGCTTCCTTAACGATTCATCCCAGCATTTGAGACATAAGAGTAGAGAGGAATGAGGTTAAAACAATTTCATTATAATTTCAAAAATTATTTTTAAAAAGTTGAAAATGGCTTAATGGTCCAATATTCAGGGAATTCAAGTACATATTATAGCACAAAAGTATTACAACTTTTCTCTCAGGTTGTGCATTTTCAAATGAGGGAGGGGAAAGCATTCCTCTTAGGCACTACCACACCACTTTGTCCAGATCTTCTGTGTGTTTGTACTAGTGTAAATGAAGAAATTTGCTTTCCAGAAACAAGTTCAGCAACTAATCAATATTCTTGATTCTCTTTGTGTATGACTCCCTGCCCTAAGTGTACACTTTCCACTTTTACTGACCATCTAAAATTGATTACCTGACTCATTGCCATCTTCCATCCTCCCCCTCCCTTTCTGTGTTGTGACAACACCAACTTCAAAGTAGGTCAGTGAACTCAGTTCTTACACAGGTCCCTCTTTATTTGTAATAGCAACCTCCAAACAAACAAACAAACAAAACCCAGGGAGGTCAGTGGACACTCATTCACTGATCTCTTTTACTTCACACTGACCAGACAGGGCCCACCTGAAAAGAGTTGCAGGATTATGTTCTAGGAACTGGGCAGTAGAGGTAGCATTCAGTGTTTTTTAAAAAAGTGTAAACTACATATGTGAAAGACTGATCTATGGGAGACATTGCTTTAAACAAAAACAAAATTAAAGCACTAAAGAAAAAGGAATGAAATTCGTAATGACGGGATTAGCAAAGAATATTAACTAATAAGAGACTAGAGCAGTGATGCATCAACAAAATAAAATTTAATAATGCCAACAACTGACCTATCTATCTATCTATCTATCTATCTATCTATCTACTTATTTATTATATAGACAGTGTTCTGCACGCATTTACACTTGCACTCTAGACGAGCACCAGATCTCATTATAGATGTTTTGAGCCACCATGTAGTTGGTGGAAATTGAACTCCTGACCTCTGGAAAAGCATCCAGTGCTCTTAACCTCAGAGTTGAAAAATAAAACACATAGGCATACTGACTTTGAAAACACAGGCCATTCTCTTGTAGAGGGAAATCCATTAATAAGATACTGTTTGATGTTGTCCCTGTGTACAATATTAGCTGCTGAGACCTGTAACCTGACAAAGCATTAGTCAATAGCCTATATCTCAAATTTGAACTGCCAGAACTGTGTCATATGGGCATAGGACAGTCCCTTAATTCAAAATTCAATATTCACTGAATCAAGTTACCTGACCTAAACTGTACACCCATCAATCTGGTCTGTTTTAACTCACATTCATAAATTAATAAATATACATTGGGAAGTTACAAATTAAAAATCCTCACCCTGCTACATTTCTAGATAATCCTGGTGAGCAAACATGTGTATCCCGGGATCCTATTCTCTAACAGGCCTGGTTAGCATATTACTTATCTGTGGAGTATTTTACAGACAGTCTTCCTCAGCTAATTTCTAACTGGGACCACTAGTTTCTCAGCAATAGGAAATCTTTTTACATTATCAGGTCTACTCTTTTATATCACAGCTTAATATTGAGTGCTCTTTGACACAAGACATACCATTTACAACCCCACAAAATTCAAATGGATTGTTTAAACTGAGAGAACCTACCTGACACCCCAAAGGTCACCAGGAACTAGGCCTAAAAAGGTCACCTAAATGTCACCAGGAATTGAGCCATGGGTCACCAATTCCAAAAACAAGGTAGTAAGATTTCCAACCTAAGGAGCAACCTGAGGATAACCACAAGGATGGAAAGCTATTTCATCTCAAAGTGGGGTATATGTGTTGAGTAGCCCACCATCCTTGTAGTAGAACATTGAATGACACAGAAAATACTTAACATTCCTGAGGCCTAGAGATAGCTCACGCAATGTTAGTTATGTTAGCTAGCCAATCACTTTGTAAAAAAGCTTGCCCTTGCTGAATGTCACCCAATCCTGTTAAACTGGAACTTCCTGGTCCTTCCTAAAACCCCAATCAAAACTCTGCCATGCAGCTGCTCAGGGCTCTCCTCTCTGATCTCCTCTCTGTTGGTAATGATGGAGAGACCCAGCTTAAGCCCAAATAAAACTCTTTGCTCTCGAATATGTCGCTCGCTCCTGATGATCTTTGTGACCTCAAGATCTGGCCATTACATATGGGTTCTCATATTGGATCCCCAAGTTTCCCAAGCACCCCGGGCACATGGAGCTGAACAACAGCCAGTAAGTGAGCACTCTGTCAGTATCTGTCTGAGTCTGTCTCTATGTTTCTGTAGTTTCTTTTTTCAGGACTCAAGGCAAAATGTGTAATCTGTGTGGTCAGAAAGGTTAGAGCTGATGCTTTGGACAGCTGTGGGGCAGAAGGGGCCCTGGAAGACTTTCCAGACTCCCCTCAAATGGGGCACATTTGTAAAGGTAATTGAGCACCGAGTTTTCTGTGTTCTCTGGACCTCAGAGAGGATGACTGTGCTCCTATGTGTAAAGGGTGGTAGAGTACCCAGTTTTCTGTGATCTCTGGATGGTTGGACAAGGACAAAGCAGGTATCTCCTGCAGCAGAGTTTCTCTGATATCTTACTTTCATTTTTTTCTACTGCAGGAATGGTGGAATCTGCTGTCTGGTTCTGTGCATTTTTCTGCTGCACAATCAATGGGATCTAGCTGTTTGTTTCTTGTTTAACTGTTTTGTCTCTCACTGCCATTTTTTGTCTCTGGAACTGACTGAAGACATGGGACAGAATCCTTCTATCCTTCTAGACTTTCCCATTTCAGGAAGGCTTGTGCCATGCTCCACAGGCTCCAGTGAGAGTGGCAAGGAGGTGCCAAGGGATTGATACAATATGTGGAGCCCCAGGTTTGGCACCTCTGCCAATGTTCTCTGATCTCTGGTGTGGCAGAGTTTATCCACTACTCTGGCCTCATGTCTGGCAGAGCTTGGCCACTGCTCTGGACTCTGATCTGGCTGAGATTTTCTGCTGCTGTGGTCTCTGGTCTGGCAGAGTTTGGCTGGTTCTTTGTCCTCTGGTCTTGTAGAAATCAACAGATATGTTGCTGCTCCATTCTCTGGTCTGGCTGAATGCAGGTCACCGTTTCAAACTCTGGTGTAGTTGGGTGAATCCTGGTTTCCGGTTAGGCCACCACTAATGGAGCAGGATAGAGGGCCCCATAGAGACAGGCCACTGTTCTGAGTTTTGCATTTTCTTCTCTTCTTCTTCCATTCTCTTTGAGCACATTGTACCCAGTACTTTTTTTTTTTTTTTTTTTTTTGCTTTTGACGGTCTCAGTGGGCCAATGACCAAACAGCTGTGCTCCATGGTGACTTTGTCTGCCCCATGCTCCCAGTGCTACAAGCTGGGGCACCTCTGGTCGGCAGTAGGAGCACACATTTCCATATGGTTGGATCTGAAAGCTCAGTTGCAGAGGGGTCTGTGTGCAGAAAATCCTGCTGAGCTGGAACTCATTGCCTCCTGCTTCCTCTCTGAGGAAAGTTGGTGACCTGAGCTTAACTCTGGCTTGGAACAATGATTGCCAAGTATGCTCTTAGCTGAAATGTATTGTGGTTATTACTATTATTATTTGGTTAGGTACCCTGTAGCCCAGCCTGGCCTGAAAGTAAACTGCTATAAGATGACCATGAATTTCTGATCCTTCTGCTCTACCTATTATCAACTGAGCTACATCCCTAATCCTCAAACTTCTTTTTTGAGCCATAGGTGACTTCAATTCGGAAGTAGACTGAACCCCAAAGGAGAAGTCTTGGCTCCACTGTTCTCCTGGGTCTGTGCCAGTACGTCAAGAATACCCATCTGAGCACCTTGGCACATGACTTAATAGCCTGGCTGCACTTATGAGATTGTTGCTTGAGAACCAAGCCAACTCTTTTTAGATGATGTCTCAGCCTGGCAACTAGAAGAATTTTGTTAGAAAATCTTAGAAAGCACAGGTATGATTATGGATTCCATGGGTGGGTAACCTCTGTTAAGTGTGCTCCCAAAGTGCTAAAGGACATAAACCAGGGTAGGAGGGAGGGGATAGATGAGGAATTCACCATGTCTGGGTGTCTACCCTCCCACCAGAAAAATCACCAGTTGAAGAAAAAAAATAGCTAGAATGCATTTTGTGTTCAAGGTCTAGAATGAGGCAGCAGGGGTCCTTTGGGCAATGCTTTCACAGAACTGCATCCATTCAAGTGCAATGTTTGTAAATTCCCACTGAGCAAGGAAGGAAGTGAAAGGGGGGGAAGGGAGGAAGGGAAGGAACATGTTCAAAATCTCCTGGCAAGAAAACAGAAAGGAAGAAAATCCTGCTTAATGATGTTCTACCTTTTGTCTGTGTGCCCAAGAATTCTTAAATTGTGTTTATGTGTGCATCTTTTCATCATATTTATACACACACACACACACACACACACACACACACACATATGTATATACTCTAAAAGCTTGCTGAATGATGGTTTTTCATAGTCTTCTTCACATTTCAACTGAATTATGTTTGGGCCCTAAATCTAAACTTAATTCTTATTAATATTTAGGGGTTTTGATTTCTTTGAATGTGTGGTTTTATTTTCTGAGTTAACAGTGTGTGCACAGTCCCTTACACCAGGGTCATCATGCTTGGATCTATAGAAAAGTAATGAAAAACAACAAAGAGTACTAATAATGGTAGTGACTAAAATGAAAGTTACTGAATGCATTGTACAGTGATCTCAGATGCTCTTTTCAGACAGGACATTTTATGATGATTTTTTTTTCATTAAGCTTAAGGCATGTTTACAACATTTTGTTGAAAACAAGGTTCAAGATGCATCCTGAAGTCATAACATCAAATGATGTACAAAGAGGACATAATCAGCTTTCCAGATAAGGTCTCCTAGGGATAAGTATGGTAGGATTCAAAGCCTAGGACATTTTCTGAGGATATGACCTCTCATAAAACCTAATAAAAATATATTCTTCCCAGGAAATGAACATGTACATAAAACCAACTACATATAAAGCACTTACAGAGTGAATGTCAGGAGAGTGACCAGGTTAAAAACTAACACCAAATAAGTGGCACTGTTGCTGTATCTGAAATTTCTATCTTGTTTGGAAGGCAGAGACAGGAAGACTGTTAACCCTGTATTTAAGGCAGGGTATCTGCATAAAGAAAAGCAATGTTTCCTTCTCCTGTTCCTTTTTTTTCCTCCCTTCCTCCTCCTTCCTTACCTCCTATATGTTACAAAATGTTCTACCTCTGAGTTGTATTCCTACCTTCTGTACAAAAACAGGCAGAAACAGATAGTCTTTGGGTATAATAAAGCCAGATGCTAAACCTCACTAAAGTTTAAAGGAAGTAACTTGTTATGGGATAAATTAAAGAGAACACAGAGAAGGCAACAGGCATAGAGGAGGCTGTCCTAGTAACAGCAGTAACAGAACAACATAAAAAGACTTCAGGAAATGTTTTTTTACAGATGGCACAATGGCTGGCATTAACAAATAAATTGCTACATGCTTCCATCCTTTAGGTGGGAATTCTGTATTACTATCAGATTATGAAGACTTTGTTAAAGGAATTTACTGTTTAAAAGGTTAATTGTCCTTCCACAGATAGTTACTGTGAATTAGGTACCCAATACTGTGCTAAGTCCTGAACACACAAAATGATTGATGTAAACACTTCTTTTCTCTATAAGCTTACATTCTTGTGGGGTAATCCACCATAAACAAACCCATAGACCATGCATAGAAATGTATACATCACATAAATTCCACTATGAAACCTAAAGGAAAGCAACAGGTACCTAACATTCCAGAAAGGATAAAGAACATACATATTCAAAGGCTGAGATGTGAGAACATTTTAGTTCAGTATGGTAAATGAAAGAAGGTGAATTTGTTTGCAGTATACTAGGGAAGAAGAAAGGAATGATGATGATGATGATGATGATAATGATGATGATGATAATAATAATAATGATAATAACAACAATAAAAGATTAAAGAGGGATGATAGCCATCCCTCTCTGCTGCTGCTGTTATTTTCATCATTGCACCCTCTCATGTGCCTCTTTGCCCTCTAGTGGTGACGGGAGGCAACTTCTCCATCATTTCTCTCTGGAACTGTTGTAGAGCCTGCAGGGCTGGTGGCCCTCAGGGAGAGCCCATGAGGGGGAGGCTTCGGCAGGTGACTCCAGGAAGTGACCATGCTTCCTCAGCATTGTTCCAGGTGGAACTCGGAACCCTGGTTGCCAGGTAACCAGACGCCAGCAGCAGCAACAGCTGCCTGGACAGACCAGCTGGTCCAGAGGAGCTGGAGAGAGGAGTCTGTACTTCTGCTTCCAGACCTCCAAAGGCTTAGGTCTCTTGGAAGCCAGCGGTGGTCGCCTGGGCCACTGCTGGAGACATGTGTTGCACTCACTGTCACGTTTCTGGCCTGTTCCCCACCGGGAGACCAACATAATGTGGTGGGGGAGCTTTCTGGTCCACTCCCACCCCCCATCCACCGCGGTGGAGGCCTGGGCAAGTGTTCCTGTTTGGTCACTGAGGAACATTTTTCAAGCTCGCTTTGGTGTAGGGAAAGGGGTCGTTGGTGCCCCTTGGGGTTTGCACAGTTCAAGCCTCCCTCCTGCCCTGGTCCTTCCTCAGAGCGAAAGGAAGCGAGCCTTCCTGAATGGTATTCCCATTGCTCAGCAATGATGGCGTGAACTTCATGGAGCAGATGATCCCCTATTTGCCACCGCTCTTTTTGGCCCTTTATCCAAAGTTTGCGACCAATGGGGTGATTCTGGAATTGATTCTGAAAAGGCAGGCAAGTGGTTCCCCCAGGGATCCAAACAGACCTCCTCATGCTGGTTCCCAGGGCTTGTGTCCTCACAGAACTGGGGCCACTGAGTCCCAGCAGCCTGGGCCCGGGCCTGGCCCTTTAAAATGATATGTCCGAGCATGGGCGATTGGGGCAAGGGTGGGGCTCTACCAGGTGCCAGTCCCTTTACCCAGGGAGTGTCACACACCACCCTTTCTCACACCATGAGCATCCTTTCCCTGTTTGTGTAAAGGATTCTGGACCCCATCTGTGGTGTTTGAGATGAATGGAGGCCCCAGCACCCTCAACCCCCTCCTTGGGAAGATTTTGATAGTTCCTTCTGGATGTCTCGGTGGGTTGGAGACACGGGGCCTTAGGGGTGACACCCGCGTGAAATGACACAGGTATAGATGCTTCAGGCCCGACTGTGAGGAGGACAAGAAGACAACGATGTGAGTGGGCTTGAGGCCAAGGGGGAGGTGAGCGGGGAAAGGCGTTTGGGACGGCCAGGGTGGAGGACCAGTAATGGCCAAGAGCCTCGCCTTTGGGGTTCTCGCCCTAGGGACTGTCCCCGCAACCTCGACAGCTGGTGGAGGACAGAGGTCTCCCACTGGACATCTGGGTTTTGAGCAGCAGAGGGAGGAATAGGAGAGGAAGGACCCTGGGGGATACCAATGTTCCCCCCTCTGCAGCCCCGAAGAGGGGCCAGGCTTCCGACACCGTGTCCCTCTGCCCTGCTCTCACCCACAGTGCCATCTTCTCGTTCTTGTCTCAGTGGCTACAGAAATTGCCCCAGGATTTCTCTGGGGCCTCGGACCTGGCCATCATGAGGCGACTGCTGGACTATGCCAGGATCCACGTGCCCACTGCAGAGTTGGAGTGCCAATCTGGAGAGATCCTCCAGGCAATGGATAAGCCTGGGATAAGCTGAAGCCCGATAAGGAAGAAGAGGATTAAGAGGAGAATGAGGACGCGGGGAGGCGCCTGGTGAGACAGCAGCTGATTCCAGCCCCGTGTCCCACAGGGGAAGTGTTCTGAAGCTCTGGCCAATTAAGTAGAGGAGGACGCCTGTCAACTTGACCGTCCTGCGGGTAGGAGAGGGGACTATGCCTTCCCTGGCATGGAGAGGCCATCTTGGGTTAGCTCACCCCCTTCTGCGTGCCTTCAGGCTGCTCCCTTATCCCAGATGACAGCTCACCCCTTTCTGTGCTCAGATCCTGGGCTGCTTGGGGCCTCAATTGCAGAGCTGCCCATGCAAGACACCTTGGTGGCACAGGAGAAACGGATCCTGGCTTTGGGGGCAGATGCTGAGCCGCAAGAGGATGCTGGGCTCCTGGATCACATGGCTGCAGGATCCCCAGTCTTGCCAGAAGCTGGACCAGTGCAACCTCTGGCTTTAGCTTGAGAGGACGCAAAGGCCCTTGTGGACTTGGAGGATGAGCTACTGTTTCTCTCCACTGTAGTGCACTTGGGGGCACCCAATCCCCTGTCCTTGCTGCCCGAGATAGACATATAGTTGGTACAATTGCCGGCTGAGCTGCACCCAGTGCCTGCTCCCCTTAGAGAAAAGATTCCTTTAATTTTGTATATTTTTAAATTGTTGTTTTTCACTCTTGTGTTATTGTTGTTGGTTTCATACTATTATTATTTAAAAGGTGTTGCTTACTCAACTTAAGTGATGTATTCAGAGATGGGGCCTCCCCATCAGCCTACAGTGGTGGCTTAGCCAAGGGGTATGGAGCCTGTTTTTGTCGAGAGTTTCCTGCAAGTTGGGCATGTGCATCCATCTATAGAAGATGCTGCCAGGTGTGTAGTTGGTGCGCAGGGGGTCTACTGGGATAGATTGAGCCCCAGAAAAAAAAAAGCCCAACAGGGCCAGTGCTTGACAGCAGAATTTTGGGGCCACAGCTGGGCCAAGAGCTAGGCTCTGAGGACCAGGACCAGGACCAGGAACAGTACCAGGACACAGCTCTGTGGACACTATCCCTGAGGGGGGAAAAACCCTATAATTTGAGATATAGAGTACATTTTGGGGGATCATTTAAATCCATGATATTTCTACATAGCCATGCCTGTTTTAGAACTCAGTCTTTGGAGCTGGGCATGGTGGCACACACCTGTAATCCCAGCACTAAGGGAAGAAGAAACTTGAATTTTAGGCAAGCCAGGTCTACAAAGTAAGTCGAGGACAGGCAAGACTACACAAGGAAATTCTGTCTAAAAAACAAATAAATGAATGAACAAACACAAAAGAGAGTTCACTGTGTGGACATCTGTCATGGCCTAAGAACCCATAGTAACATTACACACACACAACATGCTTTTTGAAATAAATATCATTGCTGCTACATTATTTAGCACCTCTAGATAATTCTCTCAGAAGGCAGTACTTCAACATTATGTGTCATGTAGTAAATAATGGAACCATGAAGAATGGAACATTAAACAGGTCATACATACATATAGATATACATACATATAGTCATACATACCTACATAAACACTATTAAGCATTTTAACATTAAAGTTGGTAAAAATAGAACACATTGGGGGAACATCTTCCACCCGTGGACTTGTACTGAGAAGGCTGACATATGATAATCAAGACTTCAAATGTAGCTTTGCCTAATTACTGACATCCAAATCAGGCTTGAAAAAAAACATCTTAAAGGTATTTGTGAAAATGAAAAACAAAAGCACCATGCTTTCTCAGAGACACTTCCTTGAAAAGCAGGATCACACCCTACCTGATATAAATAAGCAATGGATCATATAGATGATGGAGATCCCATTCTATACTTTGCAGCAGAAAATACCTATCACCAAGTGTGATTAGATGCATAAGATCAACAGCAGCCACAGAAAGAATATCAGAATGACCTAATAAACATCTGTGATTGGATTTAATACAAATACAGCAAACTTCAATAGCTACTCCATTGTTTCAAAATATAGAACACAACCACAATTGGTGACCTCGTCCACTACATAAGTGAACATCGTAAATAATTTACTTCATCTAAGGCCATGTTTCTTTTCATGATTAGATTCTTAGGGTGTACAGATATTAGCACGTTTATCCTATATTATATGTCTAATACCCACTTATGAGTGAGTGTATACCCTGTGTGTCTTTCTGCTTCTAGGATACCTCACTCAGGATGATCTTTTCTAGATCCCACCATTTGCCTGCCAATTTCATGATTTCCTCATTTTTAAATGCTGAGTAGTATTCCCTGTGTAAATGTACCACAATTTCTGTATCCATTCCTCAACTGAGTGGCACATGGGTTGTTTCTAGCTTCTGCCTATTACAAATAAAGCAGCTACAAACATGGTCAAGCAAATGTCCTTGTTGTACACTTGATCAAATTTTGGATATATGCCTAGGAGTTATATAGCTGGATCTTGAGGTAGCACTATTCCTAATTTTCTGAGAAATTACCACGTTGATTTCCAAAGTGTTTGTACAAGTTTACATTACCACCAGAAGTGGAGGAGTGTTCCCCTTTCCGCACATCCTCTCCAGCATGTGTTGTCATTTGAGTTTTTGATGTTTTCCATTCTGATAGGTGTAATGTGATATCCCGGGTTCATTTTGATTTGCATTTCCCTGATGACTAAGGAAGACTTTTGAGGGGGGCAGGAGTTCCACAAGGAGAGCAACAGATGAAAAAATACTGGGCACAGGAGTATTTTGGGGGGCTGATACTCCAACCAAAGACCATGCATGGAGATAACCTTGAACCTCTTCAACTCCTGACTAGATGTATTCCATGGCAGCTCAGTCTCCAAGTGAGTTTCCTAGTAATGGGAACAGGAACTGTCTCTGATATGAACTCAGTGTCTGGCTTTTTGGTCACCTCCCCTTGATGGGGGAGCAGGCCAAAGAGGAGGACAATGCAGCCAGTTCTGATGAGATCTCATAGGCTAGGGTCAGATGGAAGTGGAGGAGGACCTCCCCTATCAGTTAACTTGGGGACAGAAATGGGAGGAAGTTAGGAGGTTGAGTAAAGGAGGGGATGAAGGATGCAGCCACAGCGTGGATACAATGTAAATAAACTGTAATTTACAAAAACATAAATTTTTAAAAAGTGAAAAAAATAAACAAACTTCAGATACTAGAAGATTTTTGTTTACATCCCTGGATGTTGTTTTTTGAGAAAGAGATTTTCTGTATGGCCTTGACTGACCTGTCATGCTTTCTAGACCAGGCAGGCCTTTAACTAACACAGATAAATTTCCCTCTGTCAGTCATAGTGCTAGTATTAGAGGCATTTGCCAACAGTCCAGGCTTTGATTTTTTTAATTTAATTTAATGTTTTATTTTTGCGACATGGTGTCTCAGTGCATCATTGCCAATCCAGGAATCTCTTTGTAAACCAGGCTGACTTTGAACTCACAGAGACCTACCTTCATCTGCCTCTCAAGTTATGGGACTAAGTATGTGTGCCCCCATAACTGGCAAGACTTACCTATAGCCTAGTCACACTTTGTGATTTCAGACATATCTAGGTACACATCTAGCCTGTTTTTTAAGACAAAGTTTCTCTCTGTAGCCATGCATGTCCTGGACTTGCTTTGTAGACCAGGATGACATTGAAGTTACACAGCAGCATGCTTATGTCTCCTGGAGAGATGGGATTCAAGATATGTGCCACAAAGCCTGGCTCATATTTTTATTTTAATCATATATATACATATATATGACATATATGTATATGATTAAAACAAAATGTATATATTAATATATAACATATTTATTAAATATATTGGTTTATATTACTATATTTAGTGAGTATATATTAATTTTACATATGAATATTTTGGTGTTTTGAGAGAGGGTTTCCCCTATTAGCCCTGGCTATCTTGGACTAGATCTGTAGACCAGCCTGACCTTGAAATCACAGAGACTGGCCTGCTTTCTGCCTGGCAGAGTGCTGGAAATAAAGGCCTATGCCAACTCTTAGTATTTATGTGCCAGGAGCCAAAGCTAGCCACGCAAGCCAAAGTCAAAGCTATCTAGTAGAGACAAAGGTATCTGCTGAAGCCAAAGTCAATCAGTGAGCCAAAGCTATCTAGTGGAGACAAAGGTAGTTACTGAAGCCAAAGCCAAGTAGACAGCAAAGGACATTTAGTGGATACCTAAAGCTATTTAGTGAAAGAGTTATCTAAGACCCTAAATCATGGGTGATAGATTGTGAGGACATCCATTTGTTAGAGCATCTGTAAGATATCTTTAGAAAACATCCTTATGGTATCTTTCAGGTACAATATTTAACCCATGAAAGCACTCTTCCTATTTCCTGCAGCAGTAGATTAACCTTCCCCCTTTCCTGCCTTCTCCCCATATAAGTTGGGTAAAAATTTCTAATAAACGGAAGCCTTGATCAGATGAACAGAATTGGCTCCATTCCTGCGTTTCTTGTCCCCTCCCCCCATTCCTTCCATTCTCCTACTTTAGGAACCCCATTGAAGCCCTGCAGGTTGGGGCATTTAGGCACCTGCTTCTGGCTTTCCTAGCAAACTGTGGTGTCATTATGTGTCGACAGCCATGGAGGGCAGGCGTGGTTACTTTGTTCCTTAAAAGGATCTACCAGCCCATTTTGTCTCTCTCTTGGCCTCTCTTGCCCTCTTGCTATTGCCTTCTTGCCCTCCACCTTTCTCTGTTGGGGTGCCCCTCTCTCTCTCTTCCCCCTATCATGTCCTGCTCTTCTCTCTCTCTCTCTCTCTCTCTCTCTCTCTCTCTCTCTCTCTTCATCTGCATCTGAGAGCCCACCTGAGAATGCAAACAACTGTAAAAGAAAAACAGCTGATTATTCCCATCCTTGAATTAAAGCCAGAGGCACATAGTTCTCGAATGGTAGGATGAACTGCTCTGAGATAGCCTTGAATTGAAGCCAGAGGCAGATAGCTCTCAAAGGGCAGGATGAACTGCTCCTAGATAGTTGTTTTTAACTTTTATTAATTACACTTTATTCATTTTGTATTCTCCCATAAGCCCCTCCCTCCTGCCCTCCCAGTCCCACCCTCCCCCCTCCTTTCTGCATGCATGCCCCTCCCCATGTCCACTGATTGGGGAGGTCCTCCTCTCCTTCTTTCTGATCTTAGTCTATAAATTCTCATCAGAAGTGGCTGCATTGTCAGGGCTCTAGGTTATCTCCACGGATAGTCCTTGGTTGGAGTATGAGTCTCTGGGAAGTTCCCTGTGTTCAAATTTTCTTGTTCTGTTGCTCTCCTTGTGGAGTTCCTGTCCTCTCCAACTCTTACTCTTTCCCACTTCTTACATAAAATTCCATTCACTCTGCCTGTCAGTTGGCCATCAGGCTCAGCATCTGCTTTCACCGTCTGCATGGCAGAGGCTTTCAGAGGCCCTCTGTGGCAGGTTCCTAGGTTGTTTCCTGTTTTCTTTTTCTTCTGATGTCCATCATCTTTGCCTTTCTGTATGGGGATTGAACATTTTAGTTAGGGTCCTCTCTTTTGCTTAGTATGTTTAGATGTACAGATTTTAGTGGGTTTGTTTTGAGAAAACTCACAGCCAAAAACTGCAAAAAAATAGCTGTAAACTATCTCCATGCTATTCTTGCTGACCAATCAATGTATTGAACAAAAGTGGCCAGATTTTTAAGTATAAAAACCCTGTGCTTTGCATCCTCGGGGTCATCTCCTGTCTTTGGAGGGGCGACCCTATCGTGATTGGAATAATAATAAAAAAAAAAAAACTATTGCTTTTGCATCGAGTCGTGGTCTGTGAGAGTTTCTGGGAAGGGCACGATCTTGAACTGCTGAGCTGTGAGACCCCAGGTCTTACATTTTTGGTGTGTTTGACCGGGAAAGGGCATGCTCCTTCCCCAACCCTCATCAGACTGAGCCCGGAAGCTGAACTCGGAACAGGTTAGTCTGATTTCTGTTTTGCTTTGCTTGTTTCTGTCTTACCAATCTGTTTCTCTTTAGGCGCCTATCTGGTCCTTTTTTTTTGGTCGTCTGATCAGCCATTGCAATAGATAGATGTGTCAGAATATTGCTTGACTAGGAACTGGAGGACACTCCAGTTTGGGAGGCTCAGAATGGCATGGTCCTCCTCCGTTCTGTTTCCTGTCAGAGATGGCTGCTGCCAGGCAGCTACCACCTGCAAGGGCATCCTTGTCTAATTGCCTGCCTTGTTCTCTTTGTCTCTATCATTGTTCCCTCTTTTACTTTCTTGATGGACGACTTTACTATGGGACAAACTGTGACTAATCCCTTATCCCTCAACCGTGATCATTTCTTGGGGGTGAGATATAGGGCACATAACCTTTCAGTTGAAGTTAAAAATGGGAAATGGCAGACTTTCTGTTCCTCAGAGTGCCCTCTTTTTCAGGTTGGATGGCCACAGGAGGGCACCCTTCACCTTGACAAGATCCTTGCTGTCAAGATTAAGACCCTCCAGACTCCAGGAGGCCCTCTGTCTAAGGATCAGTGTGCATATTGCAAGGAGAAAGGACACTGGTTCAAGGATTGTCCTAAAAGGAAGAAAAAGGCAGAAAAACCAAACACCTGAGCCCTGGAGACCTGGGTCCTAAACCTGAGTGATGACAACAACAATTAGGGGGGATGGGGTTCAGTCCCCCTCCCCGAGTTCAGTGTAATCGTTAAGGTGGAGGGAAAGCCAGTCCACTTCTTGGTGGATACTGGCACCCAGCATTCTGTTCTGTTACAAGACTTTGGAGCTAAAAACGAGAAGAAATCATGGGTTCAAGAAGCCACTGGGTGTAAACAATACTCATGGACTACCCGAAGAATGATGGACCTTGGAGTGGGCCAGGTATCCCACTCATTCTTAGTTGTCACTGAATGCCCTTACCCGCTGTTAGGGTGAGATATCCTAACTAAGATAGGAGCCCATATTCATTTTAGACCAGACGGCCCACAGGTGACAGACAATAAAGGAGATCCCATTCTTGTACTGACAATTCAACTGGAAGATGAATACCGCCTGTCTGAAAAGGTGGTAGGTCCAGAAAAAGACATTGAGTGGTGGCTACAGAGATTCCCAGGGCATGGGGTGAAACGGATGGCCTAGGAAAAGCAGAGAAACAGCTCGAGTTCCGATAGAGCTGAAGCCTCAAGCTACCCCAATCACGGTGCAACAATATCCAATGTCTAAGAAAACCCGTGAGGATCCACCCTCACAAACAGAGGTTCCTTGACCTAGAGGTTCTCAGAAGGTGCCATTCTGCCTGGAATACTCTATTGCTGCCAATTCAGAAGTCTGGATGCAATGACAATTGACCCCTACAGGACTTCAGGGAAGTTAACAAACAGGTCATGGACTTACACCCTACCGCGCCCAACACATATAACCTGTTGAGTTCCCTTCCCCCTGACAGGGTTTGGTATATGGTCCTGGACCTTAAGGACACATTTTTTTAATCTCCAACTCAGCCCTACCAGCCAAGACATTTTTGCTTTTGAATGGAAAGACCCAGACTCAGGGATCACAGGCCAGCTTACATGGACTCGACTTCCTCAAGGGTTTAAAAATTCCCCTACCATATTTGATGAAGTCCTACACCGGGACCTGGCACACTTTTGGGCCACCAATCCCCAGGTAGCTCTTCTCCAATATGTGGATGATATTTTATTACCTGCAGATTCTGAATAAACCTTCCTTGAAGCCACCGACCGCCTGTTACAAGAGCTGGGTGAGCTCGGCTACAGAGTATCAGCAAAAAAAGGCCCAGCTCTGCAGGAAACAGGTCATTTATCTGGGATATATATTAAGAGAGGGAAGGAGATGGCTGTTGGAGGCCAGAAAAGAGACTGTATTTCATATTCCCCCTCCGTGGACTACTAAACAACTGAGGGAATTTTTAGGTACAGCAGGGTTTGCTGGCTGAGGATTCTGGGATTTGCCAAGATGGCAGCACCTCTGTATGCCCTTAAAAAGGGCAATGACTCTTTCATCTGGGGAAAGGATGAACAAGCCGCATTTGATAATATGAAACAAGCCTTAATGTGGGCCCCAGCATTGGGACTCCCTGATGTGACCAAACTCTTTCATCTTTATGTGGCCGTGAATTGAGGAATGGCCAAAGGGGTGCTAACACAGAAAACTGGACCCTGGAAGAGACCAGTAGACTATCTAAAGCTAATACGGCTAAAATGGGATATTTGACAGCAATGTGGGGGCATGGATTGACTCCAAAGGTAAGAGCATTCTACCACAGGGAGATGCTGAGAAATTAATAACTCCGATGTATAAGTGGACTCATTTGGACCAAATAAATTGGCTGAAATTGCCCACCAATCCCAGTACCGAATACTAAATCTCACTGCCCTGACTGAGAGAGTGACTTGGGAGTGTGAACCCTATCAGAGGGTAAACATAGGTAAGAATTTCCAGAGCCTAGGGAAGCGGCTAAGAGGAACTAGACACAGAATGCATTGGGAAGTGGATTTCACTGAAATTAAACCAGCCAGGTACGGCAATAAACATCTCCTGGTCTTTGTGGACACTTTCTCAGGATGGGTGGAAGCTTTTCCCACAAAGAAAGAAACCGCTCTGGTCATAGCCAAAATGATTCTGGAAGACATTTTTTCTTGGTTCGGTATTCCAAAGGTAATTGGGTCAGACAATGGGCCGGCTTTTGTTGCTCAGTTAAGTCAGGAGATGACCAGGTTTCTGGGGCTCGATTTGAAATTACACTATGCTTATAGACCCCAAAGTACAGGACAGATAGAAAGAATGAACAGAACTCTAAAAGAGATTCTGACCAAATTGACCATGGTGACTGATGGTGACTGGGCGGTGATCTTTCCCTTGGCCCTTTTTAGAGTCAGAAATACTCCCTCCCTACTAGGCTTAACTCCCTTTGAACTACTATATGGGGTTCCTGCTCCCCTGACTCTTCTTGGGGACCCCCTTGACATAACTAGTGGTAACTCTGACTTATCCAGACTGAAAAGACTGCAACTTATTCAGACAGAAATTTGGAGCAAGGTTGGCAGTGCATATGCGCCTGGGTCCTTGGAGGTGCCCCATCAGTTCCAGGTTGGAGATGTGGTGTACATGAGATGACACCGCAGCCAGAATCTGGAACCTTGGTGGAAGGGTCCTTATTGTGTCCTGCTCACCACCCCAACAGCTGTCAAAGCAGAGGACATTGCAGCTTGGATCCATGGGTCACACGTCAAGCCTGCTCTTCATCAACCTGCAACACCTGGAAAGTCCAAGCCTCCAGCAACCTGTTAAAACTGAAACTCATCAAGGACAATGAACTCTTTGAACAGTAAGGTGGACAGACAATGGTACCTCTGGGTGGTGCTGTTTTTACTCAATTGGTAACTATTGACTGGAGTTTTGGTGATCCTCACCAGGCTCACAAGACCCTGGAAGCAATGTATGGTAAACCCTGTGATTGCAAGGGTGGGGTGATGAATGGCAGAGCCTTACTTATTGGTGAGATTTGGAGCCCCAACAAGGCCTATGCTCAAGTTGAGTGTGGTGATACATGGGCATATAGAGCCCTACAACCTTCAGGGAGTACCCCAAGTTTAGAATGGCATTGTGTAACCAAGCCTAAAATGATTCCTTATGTAAATGGGTGCCCCGTGCCTTGCCCTTGTGATACCTATCAATAGGATGTGCATAGCAGTTGCTATAGGGTTGTGCAAAAATGTACTGGAAAAGATAACATCACCTATTTCACTGCCATATTGAACCAAGTCAGGGAGGAGATGAGGATAGATGATTGGTCCCACAGAGTGCCAACAGGAGGCCATGGATCTAAATTACCCCAAGCCCTTTTTTCCAGGACGGTAGGGAAGCCTGTATGCTGAAGAAAGGTACCTCCCATTCACCTTTCAGATGGAGGAGGGCTGCAGGATCAGGTCAGACAAGAACAGGTTAAACAATATATTGAAGAGTTGATAGAAAAAAGAATACTCATCCCTCAATTACAACCCTATGGTTCTTCCTGATAGTAGAGGAAACTTTATTTTAGACCCCCAGACTGTAGATGTTATTACTGCCACTCATAGCCTCTTAAATGACACCAATCCTTTGCTTGCAAGTGACTGCTGGCTCCACTTCTGACAAGAGCAGCCTGTTCCTCTGGAGCTCCCCCCCTCTAAAGCCACTTATTCCACTGCTGAGGGGTCCTGACAGTCAGCACCCCCTATGAGAGTGCAGCCTCTCTTCAACCAAAATGTTACCTGTTTGACAAAACCCTACAAAAAGGATAGCTCAGATCTACCTGTAGGAGATGCTACCTTTGCCATTTGTGATTCAACAATTGACATCTCCCCAGCTCTCTGCCCTGACAATAACACTGTTTTCTTATGCAGGAATAATAAAGCCTATACGTTCTTGCCCACAGATTGGACTGGGACCTGTGTACAGGCAACTCCCTGATATTAGCATCATTCCAGGGGATGAGCCAGTCCCAATTCCCAGCTTTGACTTAGTGGCTGGAAGAAAGAAGAAAGCCATTCAGTTCATTCCTCTGTTAGTGGGAATTGGGCTGACTGCTTCCATAGGCACTGGGTCAGCTGGTTTGGGTGTTTTATTATATAAATACAAGAAACTGTCCCAGCAGTAAATTAGTGATGTACAATTGCTTTTGAGCACCATCAATAACCTCCAAGACAAGCTCAATTCCTTAGCAGAAATAGTTCTCCAGACCCAGAGGGGATTAGACCTCTGAAAAAGGAGGAATCTGCTTAGCCCTACAGGAGAAATGCTGTTTTTACACTAATAAATCAGGCATTGTTAAAGGAAAGATTAAAAAATTACAAAAAGATCTTGAAAAAAGGAGATGAGAATTAATAGAATCTCCTTTTTGGAATGGGTTTAATGGTATGCTCCCCTATGTGCTTCTCTTACTGGGACCTTTTGCTACCCTTTTGCTCCTTGTCACAATAGTACCCTGTATTGTTAACCGATTACCGGCCTTCGTCAGGGAATGTGTAAGTGTGGTTCAGGTCCTGATGCTCCAGAGGCAGTATCAATCTCTCTCTGATATTGATCCACAATGTTAGGGTTAAAATTGGAGCACAAAGAAAAGGGGGGATGAGAGCCCACCTGAGAATGAAAACAACTTAAAAGAAAAACAGCTGTGACTATTCCCATCCTTGAATTAAACCTAGAGGCCTATGGCTCTCAAATGGGAAGATGAACTGCTCTGAGATAGCCTTGAATTAAAGCCAGAGGCAGGTAGCTCTTGAAGGGCAGGGTGAGTTGTTTTGAGAAAACTCACAAATGGCCAAAAACTGCAAACAACTAGGCGTAAACTATCTTCATGCTATTCTTGCTGACCAATCAATGTATAGAGCAAAAGTGGCCAGATTTTTAAGTATAAAACCCCTGTGCTTTGCATGCTTGGGGCCATCTCCTGCCTTTTGAGGGGTGACCCTATCGCGATTGAAATAAAAAAAAATGCTCTTGCTTTTACATTGAGTTGTGGTCTGTGGGAATTCCTGAGAAGAGTGTGATCCTGAATTCCTGATCTATAAGACCCCAGTCTTTTACAGGATAAATATAAAAGAAGGAAGTGGGTGAAATAACAGTAAATTTTTAAAAGAGTTTTAAGCAATCATACTGTGAATTATCTACATAAATCCCTATAATGCATGTAAGTACATGCATGAATATAAACATGTTGCAACCTAAATGCTTTTAATAATGCACATAGATAAGTATAGTTCACCACTGACCAAGGAAGCTTTTCCTTGAACCACAATCATGACTGAAAACCACAACCAATCACAAGGCAGAATTCTGGAGAACAGTCACATCTGATACATCTACAAAACAATTCCCAGATCTAAGACTCAGTGATCATGCATAACAGGAGGTAAATATATATATTTTTTACAGAGGATCAGGGTATTGTCTGGTAATGTGTCTCCTAATAATACCAGAAGCTACACCCATAAGATGGACCAATATAAAAAAAATAAAGAAAAAAAGGCTTACCAACAATATACCTGTATAAAAACGAACTAAAAATTGAAAATGCTAATAGACATGCAAAAGTGGTCTAGGAAGAAACCATTGTCCTTAATCCTACACAAAAATCTGCAGGGAAATAATAATTACTGAGAGTATGAGAAAAAAAAAAATCTTTCCAGGAAAGAGCATAAAATCATTTAGTTATCCAATACCAAGCAATCAACCCTGAAAACATGCATGGAAGTAACATTATTAAACTGAGCAACTTATATTAAGAGCATAATAAAATTTGATAAAAGAAGATGAATTTGAAAGAGAAATAGGAGAGGTCTGTGGGAAGGTTTGGAGGGAAGAAAAGAGAAGGCACAAAATGATGTAATTATTAAATAACCTTAAAAATGAATTAAATATTAGCTCTTTAGGTCATGATTTTAAAATGCATCACTATTGAGTAGTATTAAAACATAAAACTTGCAGTTAGATAGATGGAACTAGAAAAAAAAATCATTTTATATGAGGTAATCCAAACACAGAAAGACAAATTTCACATATTGTCTCTTCTAAGTTTCCCAGCATTAAACTGAATATGTGTGTACTCATATGTGAGTCTATATCCGGCAGTAATTAAAAAACCAAGAATGAAATAGTGACCATTTCCAAGGTGAGAATGGAAGTGGGGGGGGCAGTAGGAAGTAGAAAGGTATAGAGATTTGAAAGAGGAAATGGGAAAAACTTGAAGGGGGTATAATAATTTCGGAGGTAAGACAGAAAGAAATACAAAAGGGAAGATGGTAAAATAACAATAAGGGTGTCTGAAAAAGTAATATGGAATCATACTAGTAACTATCTAAGATATGTACAATCCATGTAAGCTGTTGTATAAAAGTAAAATGTAGTTTCAATGAAATTTTGCCATCTGTGATGACAATTGTCCCTCCATCTAACAAAAACTCCAACACCAGGCATGAGAAGTCAACTTGTGAGTTATTGGGAAGGGTTTTCTAAGAGAATCCTCAAGAATCATATGCTACTACCTATCTGAACTGAAAACTATAGTCCATTTCCAGCCCGAAAAGATGTTGTTTGTTCGGTGTGAAATACCTGAAAATAACAGGATGCAGAATGAGGAACTAGGAAAATGAAGAGTGCCGCCCTAACTCTTGAACTTTAAATTTCCACCAACTGCCAGCTTCTTGGAATATAACCTTATAGTTTTCGTTAAGTGCCTGCTTTTTCAACACTACATAACACATTGAAGACATGGCATGTATGCTTGTGGGTGCTCGCGTCCCACTTAACATTCAGCACAGTCCTGTCCAAAAGCTCCAATATCCCATCCACTCTCTTAGGAGCTGTCCAGGTTTTAAATGTATGTACTGCATGCAGTTCAGCTCCACTTCTAGCCACTCACGTTGCATTATAGTTGTCTCATAAACAAACAAACAAACAAACAAAAAAAGAATTATCTGTTTTTTTCTTGTACGACTGTGAACATCCTTACGAGAGAGCATTGAACCAAAGATGAAATGTTCCAGACACGGAAATTCTTAAAGCCAAGCACTCCATAGCCAGGGAACTACAAATAATCCCAGAGTGCATTGTGCCGGCTGGGAGCCTCTGTGAGAACTGCCTCAGAGCAAGGACTTCTGGGATTGTTTGTAGTAACTTAGCCGGGTCTCACTGTATCATCCGCTTTGCTGAGTCACAGACGCAGAAATACAATTCCCAGAATGCTGTACGCACTGCATTACACACTCAGAAGCCATCCTCCTCCTCCTTGCTTAGCCTGGAGCTTTGTCAGGACCCAGAAGTATCCCCCGGAAGCGCTTGCCACAGCGCACACAGCGTTTACCCTGGTCTCTGGTGTTCGGTAAATGTCCCCTCCCTGCGCCCTTCTCAGTCTTCAGGATCGGGGCCAATTTGTGATGCCATCGCCCCGCCCCCTGGTATCAGAAGGAAACACACAGGGCTGCTGGAAGCCACTTGTGTGCAGGACAAATGTGCGCTTTGAATTCTCCTGATCAGACGCAGTCCAGCTGGTCTCTGGTCCCTGGTCCCTGGAGAAGGGATCCTGGGGTCCCTGTCCTTTTTAAAAATTAATTTCGAGTCACCCAGTCAAAGCAGGACTAGTCTTGGGAAGGCAGAAATGCGTTCACATGGAAAATAAATCTTTTTTAAAGATAAAAACAAAAACAAAAAACTGGAGGCAGGAGAGATTGCTCAGAGGTTAACAACATTGGCTGCTCTTCTAGAGGACCTGAGTTCATTTCCCAGCAACCACATGGTGGCTCACAAACATCTGTAATGGGATCTGGTGCCCTCTTCTGGTGCACAGGCAGAATGCTGTACAATGAATGAATGGATGAATGAATAGATGGATGGATGAATCTTAAAAAAAAAGCCGACCTTTGTCATCGCAACAGCCATCAGACACAGAGAATCCCTCTCTTATCAAGGTGCCAGGTTCCATCCCAGGGACCACACGGTGGCGCTCAAACCATCTGTCAAGGAATTTGGTGCCCTCTGGTGGAGCACACGCGTCACTTAATAACTAGCTTTATATATGTGATGTTTTCATTTAATACTACGTATTTATTTCAATTTAATAAGAACAGACAAGGGTGTGTCTTGAGAGCAGGCTTCCCAGTGTCCTGTGGAGTCGGGACACAGGAGGTCTCTGTGCTAGATCAAAGCAGGGCCAGAGATAACCCAACCTGTGTCCATCCTCCAGTGCTCTCCCCAACATGATGGTAAGATCCTGTTGCTGAGGACAACACCTTCACAAGTCATTGGACACAGCGAATCCCAGCTGGCATCTACGGAGAACCTTCACCCTTATAGACTGCTGTTTGCGATACTGGAACATATGCTGCATGCCACCAGAAGAGAATAGTACACACCAACCGAGCCATGGAGGCCCAGTCCATGAGAAGGAATCTTGATCCAGTACTGCTTGAGTGGCCAGGAACCTGAGTCTTCAGAGGCCAAGTACATTAGAGAAATCTAAATGCTACAGTTGTGCTAAAGGAGCACAGCCATACTCACAGATTGCTGCCTTGCTAGGCCATCATTGGAAATTCCTCCTGCAGCATATGGGAATAAATACAGAGACACATGTCCAGTCGATATGCAAACATTTAGAGGCCTTGGAGCATTCCATCCTAAATGAGATGTCTCCAAATAACCCATGCCCCTAAGGGCTCAAGAAACTCTGTGTGCAGAGTGTAAGCACCAGAGTGGATGAAGGACACACGGGTAACAAGGCCTTGTCAACACAGCAGGACCAACATACATATGAATGCACCCTAACCCACAAGCTAGCTTTTCTTTCACTTTCCCCTGTTGGGGTTGCCTCTCCAGGAAAAGAGTATGTGCTCAATCCTGATGCCACTTGATATGCTGGGGTAGGTGGGTGTGCACAGGAGAGGCAGGGTAATCCCATTCTCTGAGGAACCAGGTGAGGGATGATAGGGGAAACGGAGGGTAGGACTGGGAGGAGAAGAGGGAGGGGTATAAGATAGGGATGTAAAATGAATAAATAAAAATTAAAAAAATAAAATTAAGAAACGAAGGGGCAGGAGAGATGGCACAGTGTTTAAGATCACAGGCTGCTCTTCTAGATATCCTGAGCTCAATTCCCAGCATCCACATGGTGGCTCATAACAATCTATCATGAGACATGGCACCCTCCTCTTGCGTGCAGACAGAATAGTGTACAATTAATAAACAAATCTTCCATAATAAAGAGAACTACACCATGAATCATAAATAAAGTTTCCCTCTCTCCAAAAAGAACACTCATTCCCTTTTTAATAATAATAATAATAATAATAATAATAATAATAATAAATGAAAATCTTAGTTTTCTCCAAGGGACTCTCATTGAGGCAACAAACCAGACTAAACTGTAGGTCCCATGAGAAGCAACAGATGGCAACAGAAAAACTCAAGGGTCTACTTGTGGGTTGTCAATGCTGCCTCTTCAGGCACCAGGCATCCACCTGATACACAGATACACCTATCCCCACAGGCAAAATAGTCATACATGTAAAAATAAACAGATAGATGGGATTTACACTTCTTAGAAGAGTGAAAAAAAAAGCACAAGGGTCCATTAGTAAGTAAAGCTAGTTCATTGCGCACAGAGCCTCAGTTTAAATTTACGTATTCCCAGTTTAAATGTGTCCAGTTTAAATTCTCCTGCTCAGCCGGGACCAGCCAATCCCTGCTCAATGCAGAAGGAATCCTGGGGTCCTTGTCCCCCTTTCTTTTAGTGAGTGCCACTCTCCCAGTCAAAACAGGGCTGGTCTCAGGAAGGCAGACAGAGATTATAAATCCTTTTTAAAGACTATAACAAGAAGCCAGGTGTGGTGTCACATGCCTGTGGCTGTCAGTGGGGCAAGCAGAGGCTGGTGTGAGTTCCAGGCCATCTGGGTTTGCAAAATGAGTTCAGGACATGTAAGGCCACAAGAGAAATACTCTCTCCAAAAGCAAGGGTTTGCACCCCTGCCAGCTCTTCACACTCACTTGTCTAGACATGTCCTAAGTCATAAAGTATGATTTCAACCAGGCTATAAGAAAGTCCTGCCAAGCATAGTGCACACACCTTCAATCCCAGCACTTGGGAGCCAGAGGCAAGTAGATGTCTGTGAGTATGTCTCTGAGTTTGAGGCCAGCGTGTTATACAAAAAGGCCTGGACAGCCAGGGCTACACAGAGAAACCCTGTCTCAAAAACCCAAAATAATAATAATAATGATGATAATAATAATAAGATTGAAATAAAAATCAGAGCGAGGCCTGTTGGCACATTGTCAGGTTCCTTTCACAAGGAAGGCACACAGTAGAGTTTATGGAAAAAATAGCAGATGGAAGAAGGATTTGAAACTTCATTTTAGTTCATTTTAAAAATCTCAATTACATTAATTCTTTGTGGATTTGAGAGACCAAAGACTTAAAATCAGTGGGTATTGTTTTAAAGTTTAAAGCAGAAGCATGAATAAAGGCTAGTTATTTGGAGACATGTCCAGCCTCTTTTGGGGAAGAACTAGCCTTAATGCCCTGAGGATACAAATTAGCCTTACTACATTCTTTCCTGCCCACTAATTATACAGTTGTTAGGTAACTGGCCCATAGGGCCAGGCCAGAACTGTTTGTACTCTTGCTGCCCAAAGTGGACCAACTATTTCAAAAGTCAGTTTCCATTTCACAATCACGTAACACCAAAGCATGTAAGTCTCTGCTTGCGGTTTTGCCCCATAAAAACCTTGCTTCCCAACATCTCAGGGCTACATTCCTCTCCTGTGTCCACAGGAAGTTTGTGTCCCATGGCTGAACATGTATACAATTTAAAAAACCTCATGTATTTACAGTAGAGTGTACCCCTGGGCTTTTGGGGTTCCTGAACTGGGCATAACAGTTTCACTCTGAATAAGACCATTAGTAATTTATAAAGCATTATGTAATCTATCTCTGTGGTATTTTAATCCCCCTCTCTGTTTGTTAAGCATGTCCCTTAAAGTACGATTCAATTTTTCAATGACTGCTTGACTGGCAGGATTGTGAGGTATACATGTTACATATTTTATCTTATAATATCTAAAAAAAAATCTTTCCATTTTATTAGAGACATATACTGTAGCATTATCAGTCTTGAATAGTGTAGGAATAACCATGACTTCCATCACTTCTAATAAATGCATAATAACTGAATCAGCTTTCTCAGAACTTATGGCTTTTGCTCATTGGAACCCTGAACATGTGTCTATAGTATGGTGCACATATTTCAGTTTACCAAACTCTATAACATAAAGCACATGATTTGCCAAATTTCATTTCTTTAGTTACCAATAGGGTTACTTCCTGCAGTTAGTGGAGTTTAGTTATATAATGAACAAGTGGGACACTTTCACTCAATTTCTTTGGCTTGTTGCCAAGTGATAGAAAACTCTCTTTTGAAACCTTTGCTGTTAACATGGTGTTTTAATGAAATTCTGAGGCCTCTAACACGCTTCCTATTAATAGTTGATCAATTTCATCATTGTCTTGTGCTAGAAGGGCCTTGTGGCACCATATCAGATCTGATCAATGTTATATACAGTGTATTATTTCTATTTTTGATTACTCGTTGTAATTGAAGAAACAGTGAAGTTAAATCCAAATTATCCTGAATTAGATCAGCAGTTTCTATATGCAGAAAAACCCTTTCTGCATATTGTGAGTCAGTGAATATATTAAGAGATTCTTGAAAATTTGATAACACCAAGAGAATTGTATATAATTTTGATTTTTGAACTGAATCATATGGATTCAATTTTTAAGTTTTTATTTTGTTTGTGTGCCAAAAATATCCATTCTAAGACAGTCCTCCCTCTGCATAAGAATTCCTGTGGGTGAATGAGTGGAAAGCAAGATAACCAAAATACAGGTCCTCTTTGGATCAATACGGTCTATATATGCATCTGTAATTTCCTTTCTGCCAGAGCCAATTCATTTTCATCTTCAGTTGATAACGTTCTTGGACTTTTAAAGTCCTTATCATCCTGTAAGGTTTGAAATAAGTTACTTAGCTCTTGAGTAGCTAAACTGAAGGTAGGCTATAGCCAGTTAATATCTCACAGCAATTTTTGGAAATCATTAAGAGTTTTTAATTAGGTTCTTCTATTTTGTACATTTTGTGGTCAAGTTTTCTGTAGACCTATTTTGTATCCTAGGAAATTAATAGAATCTCTTCTTTGTAATCTTTCAGGAGCAATCTCTAAACCCCAACAAGGCAAAGTTCTGTTTATATCAACAAAAATATTTTCTAATGTTTTTGTATCTGAATCAGCTAATAAGATAGCATCTATATAGTGGTAAATTATGGATTGAGGAAACTGCTTATGAATTATCTCTAACAGCTGTTGTACAAAATATTGGCACAAAGTAGGACTGTTCAACATCCCCTGTGGTAAGACCCTCGAGTGATATCTCTTTATTGGACAGCTTCTATTCAAAGTGGGTCCTAAGAAAGCAAACCTTTCCCTATCATGCTCATGTAAAGAAATTGTGAAAAAGCAATCCATTAAATCAATCACCATAATAGGCCATTCCTTAGGTAACAAGGAAGGTAATGGGATTCTGGATCATTAACGATCTCATTGGCTGAATAATTTTGTTAACGGCTTTGAGATCTGTTAACATCCTCCATTTGCCAGATTTCTTTTTGATGACAAATACAGGAGAATTCCAAGGGCTGCTAGACTCCTCTATATGTTGAGCCTCCAGCTCTTCTAAGACTAACTGTTCTAGTGCCAGTAATTTTTCTTTACTCATAGACCATTGTTCAATCCAAATAGGTTGGTCAGCCAACTACCTTGGTAAGGTTGTGGGATTTTTACTAGCAGTGGCTTCCCAGCATGAAGTTGAAAAGACAGCCTCTGTTGTATTTTGTTTATGGATAGCTTGGACAGCCTGTAACTGGTTTTGATGGCATTTTAAAATAATTTTAACTTCTTTGTCAGGAATATTACCTGTTTTGCCTCTGAAATTGGGGGTTGTTAATTTGGGTCTCCCATTGTTGTAACAGATCTCTTTTCCATAAGTTTATGGCTATCTCAGACACATATAGCCTTAATTTTCCTATTTGACCTTCTGATCCTGTACATTTAAGCCATCTGACATGTTGTTTTACTTTAGATAAAGTTCCAACTCCTTGGAATTGAATATCCACCTCTTAAATTGGCTAATTTGGGGGTCAGAATTTAGGAGTGATAATTGTGACATCAGCCCCAGTACCCACCATGCCTTCAATTTAATATTATTTTAAAATTATCTTCAACTTTGCCCTATGATCATTTGATCATTTATAGAAGTTTGCCAATATATTTGTTTTTTTTTTTTTTTATCCTTTCCTGTTTTTTTTTTTTTTTTCAATTTATTTATTGACTTATTTTTATTTACCTATAAAGCCTACCCTGGCCTCACTGTTGAAGTTTTTAATGTTTATTCCCAGAGCAGTGGTGTTTAACTTTCTTGTGGAGGAGTATCCCTGTCCTGTATTGGGGCCTGAGAAAGGCCCCTTCAGGCATTTTTTTTTTATAACGAATTACCCCATTTGTCTGTGCTCTACATTCACTAATCCAGTGTCAACCCATGCCACATCTTCAGCATATTCTAGGAAGTATAGGCTCCCTTTTTGAATTATTTTGTTTTTTCTCATAACTCTGTTTGCAGCAACCTTGCCCATCAAAATTAAGACAATTCCTAATGTCTTTAGGGGCAACTTCCCTTATCAAGGCCAAATTGGGTGAATGAGGTCTGATGTCAATCATATTTATAACCCATTCATCTTTTTGTGCACACTTTGCTTTTAATGGCTGTATTACCTCTTTGCATTCAAAATCTTTGCATTTTCAGAAGCTAAAGATTCTATTAGTACTTTTCTAGCTAGTGGATATGATATGCTTGTATGCCAGCTGAGGTCAATCTTTGCAAAACATTAATGAATGTTTCACTTGGAGCTTGAATGACCTGAGAGAATGGCTCAAGCCTTTTACCTGATTTCTCAACCTTGTCCCACAGTGCTAGGTGACATAATGCTAAGGTTTCTTCATTATATACAGCTTGTATCTCTGTGTCAGCATATTGGCCATCACCAAGCAGCTGTTCCTTAAAAATACCAACAGCCCTGGCTGCATTTTTGTATGCTATATCTCTAGCCTCTTCTCTTCACCATGATAGCCACTGTAAATATGGCTCAGATTCTTTTATTTCCTCTGACATATCCTCCCAGTCCTTTGGGATTACTCTACTGATTGGCCAGGAAGTCAGCATTTGTTTTACAAATGGTGAATGCATTCCAAAATTGGCGACACTTTCTTTAAATTTTCTCAGGTCTAGCACTTCCACAGGGTGCCATCCAGCCTCATGGTAATCCTGTGGGAGAATCATCATCTGCTGGTATCTGCTATACAATGACTGGATATGCTAATGTTTGTTTTCTAACCACCTTTGTTTGGCTTTATTATTATATTTGCCTCTACCTGAGTATTTTCTTTACTTAGTATTCTAAACTCTTTTTTTAAAGTCTGTACCCATATTTCACACCTATCTCTCTGTTGTTTGTTTTGTCCAATAATCTCTTCAATCTCTTGTTTTATGCCTCCCTTTTAACTTTTAATTTTTCTCTATAGTGTTCTAGTTGTTTGTGTTTTCCAGTATCTTTTTTAAAACCTCTGCCCTATTTTCCTGTTGTTTCTTATGTTCTTTAAGTTTTTGTAACTCTTCTTTTATGTCCTGTTCCTAACCTTCGTTATTTCTTTCTATTGTTCTACTTGTTTTATGTGTTGTTCCAGTATCTTTTCTAAAGCCTTTGCATTTGAGAAGACATAAAAGGCTAAATCAATTATTAAAGATAAATTGAGGAATATGAATGTAACCATAGTCATAATTTCTAAACTTTCCTTTATTTCTGTCTTAAAAACATAAAAGAGATTATCAGCCAAGCTCAAAGAAGTCTGTTTTAATGTTTCTCTCATCCTTTTAGACTGTATTGGCAACCATTTTTGTTCAGTCTCAGGTTTGCCCACAGTAGGCTGTCTTTTGTTCTGAGGCATGTTTAAGAGTCTCTTTTAAAGAGCCAGTAATTTATCTGGGAGTTTTTAGGTTTAAAGTTTGGGTTGTATTGCTGAGAGCTTATTCCTCTCCCCACCAAATTATATTAAAGTAGGATTTAAAGGGTCTGGATATTTAGATTAGTTGGGTGCCATTTGTTGTAGATTATTAATATTTACTATTGATAAAACTTTCAGTTAAGCAGTGGTTATTCCTAAACAGCCGTATAACCAAATCAGCACACAGAGACTAGGATTTATTTAATTAACCTAGAGCACAATGCTGGCCAACAGTTACTCCATTCTAAACTTCTAAGCCAGCAGAGTTTCCTTCCATTCAGATTCACCCATCATACTTGCTTTTAGTGATATCTTGGTTTCAGTTCATTTCTGCATGTGGTACCAAGACCTCTCCTGCAGATTCTCCTTTTCTCCTCTCCTGCCTCCTACCTCTTTCTCACACTCTGGGCCAAGATGTCTCACCCTATCCTCTCCATTGCTCAGTATCGGGACTGGATGTTTTAATTGACAATATAGAGACAAAATGGTGGCATGTTTATTCAAACCTGAGACAGGTGATGGTTAGTAAAAGCATCACTATGCAATATCTGGATTGAAACCAGACAGTTCAGTAGAGAAATCAGCATTTGAATGAACAAGGGTAAATTGTATACATTTCAAAAAAAGAATATTATACCAATATAATCTTTTGTATCATATTAGAACAACATGGTCTAAAACTAGACCTCAATAGTAACAAAAAAATAATAAACAGCCTGCATATGCATGAAAACTGAACTCTACTCAATGACAGCTGGATTATGGAAGAAATAAACTAATTAGACTTTCTAGAATTTAACAAAAAATGAAGGCAGAACTTACCCAAACTAATGAGACATAATGAAAATAATTCTAAGAGGAAAGTTCATAGAATTAAGTGCCTTCATAAAGAAATCTGAGGCATCTCAAATCAACAAAACAACACACATGAAAGACCTAGTCAAAAGGAAGCAGACATACACAAGAGGAGTAGATGGCTAGAAATAATCAAACTTAGGGCAGAAATCAATAAATTAGAAACAAAGAAAACAATTCAAAGAATAAACAAAAGCAAGAGCTGGTTCTTGGAGAAAATGACAAAGACAGACAAACCTTTAGCCTAACTAACTAAAACATAGGGAGACACTATATAAATCAGCAAAATCAGAAAATAAAAGGGGTTATAATTACAGACACTGAAGACATTCAAAGAATCATTAGGTTTTACCTTAAAAGTCTATATGCCACAAAATTTGAAAATCTAAATGAAATGGAATATTTTCTTGCTAGATTCCACTTATCAAAGTTGAATCTGGATCAGGTAACTAAATTAATTAGACCTATATGCCCTAATGAAATAGAAGCAGTCATCAAAAGTCTCCCTGCCAAAGAAAGCCCAGAGCCTGATGGTTTCAGGAGAGATCTTCAAAGAAGCGGTAATGCCAATGCCCTTCAAACAATTTCACAAAACAGAAAAAGAAGAGCATTACCAAACTCATTCTATGAGGCCACATTCGCCTTGATACCTAAACCTCACAAAAGCTAACTAATGGCAGGGATACACTAAGAAAGATAATTTCAGAACATTCCCTCTTATGAATATTGAAACAAAAATACTCAATAAAATACTCACAAAATGAATCTAAGAAAACATCAAAGATCTCATATACCATGACCAAGTGGCTTCATCCTAGGCATGCAGGGGAGATACAATATATAGAAAACCATCAGTGTAATCCACCACATAAACAAACTGAAAAAGAAAAAAAAAACATGATCATCTCAATAGATGCTGAAAAGTATTTAATAAATTCCAAGCCCAATTAATGTTAAAGTCTTGGAGATATCAGAGATAAAAGGCACATGCCTAAACACAGTAAAGATAATATACAACAAGCCTATAGCAAACATCAAACTAAATGGAAAGCAATTTAAATCAATCCCACTGAAATCAGAGACAAGTCAAGTTTGGTCACTCTCTCCTTTCTCTTCAGTATAGTACTGGAAATTCCAGCTAGAGCAGTAAAACAACTAAAGGGAATCAAGGGGATACAAAGCAGAAAGGAAGAAGTCAAAGTATCACTATTCACAGATGATATGATAGTATACTTGAGTGACCCTAAAAATTCTACCAGAGAACTACTACAGCTGATAAACACCTTCAGCAAAGTGGCTGGATACAAAGTTACTGTGGGAATATCTGAAGCCCTCTTGTATACAAAAGACAAGAGGGCTGAGAAAGAAATTAAGGAAAAAAAAACAACAACCTTGCAATAGCCACAAATAACATAAAGTGCACTGGTGTGACTAACCAAGCAAGTGAAAAATCTGTATAAAAGACTTCGTCTTTGAAGAAAGAAATTGAAGAAGATATCATAAGATGGAACGATCTCCCATACTCATGGATCAGTAGGAATAACTGCAAAATGGCTACTCTACCAAAAGAAATGTAGAGATTCAATGCAATTCCCATCAAAATACCAACACAATTCTTTACAGACCTTGAAAGAACAATTCTCAACATCACAGAAAAACACAAAAAAGCCAGAATAGTTAAAATAATCCAGTGGTCAGGCCACCCTCAAGGCCATTCCTGTCAGAACTGCCCTGAAGTGCAGCTGTGGTTCACGATGGCCCTCTACATCAAAATGTCACTGTCACCGCAGAAGAACCAAATTTTCATTTAAATACATATTTCAGTCCAGTTACTGAGGAAAACTGTTAAGTGTAGCTGTAAAGGCTTGGGTGGATGGATCTACTTTTTCAGATATGGCTGTTCTGAAATCTCAACACAAAGAGAAATATTTTAAATCCAAATTTGGCATCCAAATAAACACAGTCAGTGTCAAATACATAATTTAAAATATCTTCTGAATAATGTCTTTATATATTGACCATACATTGGATTATATTTTGGTAATATTGAGATATCGAGTTAAATAAAATGTACCCGGATCTTCTCAAAAAAAAAAAAAAAAAAAAAAACTGGAGGTATCTCCATCCTGGATCTCAAGCTGTACTACAGAGAAACAGTAAAAAAGGTGTGGTATTGGCATAGAAACATACTGGTGGATCAGTGGAATTGAATCAAAGACCCAGAAATAAACCCACACAACTACAAAACCTGATTTTTGACAATGAAGCCGAAACCATTCAATGGAAAAAAGAACATCTTCAACCAGTGGTGCTTGTCTAACTGGATGTCCACACATAGAAAGAAACAAATAGATCCATACTTATCACCCTGCACCAAAGTAAATTCCTTGTGGATCAAATACCTCAACATAAAACTAACATTCTTAATCTGTTATTTAAAAAAATGAGGAAGAGGCTTGAACACATTTGCACAGGAGACAACTTTCTGAACAGAACACCAGCAGCACAGGCTCTAAGATCAACAATCAATAAATGGGATCTCATAAAAGGTAAAAGCTTCTCTAAAGCAAAGGACACTGTCAGCAGAACAAAAGGATGGTTTACAGACTGGAAAAGGATCTTCACCAACTCTGCATCTGATAGAAAGCTAATACCAGAATATATAAAGAACCCAACAAATCAAATAATCCAATTTAAAATAGGGTTCAGAGCTAAACAGAAATTCTCAACAGAGAAATATTGAATGGTGTAGAAACACTGTAAAATTCTCAACATCCTTAAAAATCTGAGAAATGAAAATCAAAACGACTCTGAGACTCCACCTCTCACCCATCAGAATGACTAAGATAAAAAACTCAAGGGACAACTCATGCTGGAGAAGATGTGCAGAAAGGAGAACCCTCCTCCATTGCTGGTAGAATGTAAACTTGTATAACCACTTTGGAAATCAGTCTGGCACTTTCTCAGAAAATTTGGAATACTGCTACCCCAAGACCCAGCTAAACACCTCCTAGACATATATCAGAAAGATGTTCAACCATTCAACAAGGACTTTTGTTCAACTAAGACAATAACAGCTTTCTCATAATAGCCAGAATCTGGCATCAAACTAGATGTCCCTCAATGGGGGAATGGATACAGAAATTGTGGTACATTTACACAAGGAAATACTACTTAGGTATTAAAAACAAGAAAATCATGAAATTTGCAGACAAATGGATGGAACTAAAAAAGATCACCCTGAGTGATGTATCCCAAGGACCATGTATGGATATAACCTAGAACCTCTGCTCAGATGTAGCCTGTGGTAGCTCAGTAACCAATTGGTTTCCCAAAGTGAGGGGAACAAGGACTATTTCTAACCGGAACTCAGTGACTGGCTCTTTGGCCTCCCCACCCCCCCAAGGGAGGAGCAGTCCTGTTAGGCCACAGAGGAGGGCTTTGCAGCCAGTCCTTAAGATACCTGATAAAATAGGATCAGATGAATGGGGAGGAGGTCCCCCCCATCAATGGACTTGGAAAGGGGCACGGTGGAGATGAGGGAGGGAGGGAGGGACTGGGAGGGAATGAGGGATTGGGACACGGATGGGATACAGAGTTAATAAAATGTAACTGATAAGAAAAAATAAAATTAAAAAAAACAAGTGGATATTACCCATACAATATAGATTGGACATACTAAAATCTACAGACTTTAAAAAGCTAAAGTACAAGGAGAAACATAGGGAAGATGCTTAATTCTCATTCAGAAAAGAAAACAGGATAGATGCCAGAAATCATAGAAGAGAGAACAGGATAGCACCCTTCCATGGATGAACAATAAGTGACTCCACACCAGAGGTGATTGAAGCAGATGCAGAGACCCACAGCAAAATTTTGTATAGAGCACAAAAATACAATATTATTGGAAATGTTTCTTCATGGACTGAACATGGAGTGACTTGTAGGAGTTGAGATGTTGATTTACTTTCTCCCCACAGATCAGCAGAAATGTATCCCTTGCTGAATTCAAGAGTACCCAAACCTTGAGAGAAATCACTGCCTGTCCATGGCAGGGACCTTCCTGCCATTTGAGGATCCTCTGTGCTTGGCCATGTCCTGCATGGCTTTGTGCTTATCTGTCAGCACAACTATGGTTTTGAGGATCTTTCTCAAGCACCATGACTCACCCATCATTAAGTCCAATAACTGGACTATAATAAAATACCTTAGTGTCTTCAAATGAAATTATTTACCCCTACTTTTAGTAAGTTTATATAAACTGTATATCTAACCATAACTAAAAGAGCCCTTCATTTAAGCAATGTTATATAGATACACTCTATTTCAGAACAGAAACTACTTCTGAAAACACATTTTAGTAAGTTATACATGTTACTTTTTAATTTGTGGACAATATAAGTATTCAGATTTTAATTACATAATAGTAATTGTGATAAATATTACAAGTACTATATATTTTCCCTTAGTATTTTATTTTTCTGGAGGAAACAGGAATTAGGTTGACAGTTGACAGCTTCTGTTGGACAGGCAAAACCTGGATCTCTGGCAAAGGGGGCTTGCAAAATTGTACATCCACAGTGGAAATAAGTGTGCAGAATTCTCAAAAATGATGAAAATAAATCTACCACATGAACCACTTATCTTTCCTTGACATATGCACAATGGACTCAACATACTCCTCCAAAAATATTTTCTCAATCATACTCATTGCTAATTCTATTCACAATAGGTACAAAATGGGAACACCTAAATATCCTTCAACTGATATAGATAAGTGAAATGGTATGCACATAAGTAGATAGAAATATAAATGACGATGTTGATTTAGGTAACTCAGATCCAGAAAACAGATATCACATGTCCTATATACTCTCAAGCATGTAGCTCTAGATCTTCACTTGTGAGTATTCACCCAACTGTGAAAGAAAAGAAAGATTGTCATGACAGATTGGGGACCATCCCCAGCAGTTGATAGTTTCCAGAGAGGAGGGAAGGATAAGGTGGGGCAGAAATGAGTCAGACATGGTTGTCGGAAGAAACTTAGAGTCTTGACTGACTGGAAGAGTATGTCTTTATTTAGACATTGTTCAATAATAAAAGATAGATTCACATTGTTCTAAAACATAGATGATATCCTTGTCCCCACACAGGCGTTTTAACTGTCTCTTGGTCATAAATTTAGCCATCAGTGATAAACTTGATCTTTTACTATCATTTTTCTTCATCAATCCCATAACCTGACATTTTTGAGAATCTGGAGGCATATTTGCCACAGCCTGAAACCCCATTCTCAGGTTGGAAGCATTCTCAGATGCAATGGCAATAGATAGAAAATCTTCAAGCCAGCCTGGGCATATTGCTTTGTCCCAAGAAGTATATTATCATATTTTAATGGACAGCCTCATGAAAAACAATTTATGCTAAAGCAGCAACAGTTGTTATTAAATTCCTGGCATAATGCATGGTCTATACCTCGTATCTTTGTAGAATTTACTTATGTGCTAAATCTAAGTATTCTTTCATTATTTTGGTCATACAACACCACAGTGATACTGTGAAAGCTGATATTTCTAGGAAAAGGAGGTCCTAATACCTCAATTTAAAAATCATTTTTACAAAACATTCTTTGTCCATCATTATAGACCCTAGTATAAGTGAAGATGTCTCCAGCCATTCATTTACATCTCTATCTAGTCATTGAGGGGCATTCCATATGTAGCTCCTAATCTTATATGCCAAGTAATCATCTGAGGATACAGCAGTACAAGGTATTTAATCTCAAATACTATCAACTCTCCTGGCTCTAGGAACTTTGTTTGCCTTTTTAAGAGTATGTTGTTCTGATTATTTTCTTCTTGAGGAAGCACGGGGGTAGATTTTGCAAGACTATCTTGGAGCTGAAGTCTAATAAGGAGTTATATGCCATTTTTATGTGTGTTACAACTTCCACGAGGAAGACATTCATGTAGGGCCAGATAATTGATATTTCCCCTAAAAGTGAGCAAGGCAGTATTCTCAGGATTTTTCTGGAGAAGCTTAGAAGCAGTACTCCAGGGTGAAGGCATAAATGATTCATTAAAAAAAAAATTTCCCATTGCTCTAATGTCCCCAGGTTGTACATGTATTAAAAACCCTCTAAGCATGTAGCAAGTGGAGATCAAGACCAAGCCTGAAAGTTAGCATGAAGGCTACTGTAACATGCAACTCATCTATGCTGGATCTTTGTCAAATAGATGTGCTGACTTTAAGACTTTAACTGTATATAAACTTTGTTGAGGTTTTAATCCATTTGGAGGTGACTTTTGAGTGAAAATAAGCATCTATTTCCATGTTTGTACATATAGGCATCTAGTTTGGTCAGCATCATTGGTGAAGATTTTATGTTTTTCCAGTGTGTATTTCTATTTTTGTTATAGTACTAGTGTATTTACATAATCAAATATTACTCAGACACTTAAAAAATCAAATCATGAAACGTGAAGGTAAATGCACCTTTGCAGGTAACTGACAGTGAGAGAACCTAGACCCCCAAAGAGAAATAGGGTATGTATTTGTTTTACATATATATTAGTTGCAAGATGTATGATATGCAAGCAACTGAACATAATACTGCAGGGGATACATATAGGTTAAGAACTGGAGGTTAGGGGAGGCAGAGATTTCTCCATAAGAAAGGGAAATAAATACTTGGAACAAATGGAAGGCAGGCTAAAAAGATAGAAATGCAGGGGATTGGGAAAGGAAGAGGGCAATGAAAAGGTAACATGAGGAAAGACAGGTAAAATTAAGGGTCATTTGTTTGGTACAGTGGAAACCTAATGCAATAGAAACTTTCTAAAATACATACATGTAAGAAGCCAATATAAATGAAATCACCATATAACAGGAAAGTCCCAACTGGAAATCTTTTGTCACTAAATAAAGCATCCAGTACTGGTAAAAGGTTATATTTTATTGAGGTATTGGCCAAAGTAGTGTGATTGTAATGCCAAAACAATACAGGCTTTTGCCAAGACTATAGGCTGCACTCCACAAATTGAATGCAGTGCCCTCTTGCTGGAGACAACACTTACACTTACATGGAGCATAGATAAATAGAGCTTGTGCCTACATAGAACCTTCACACTTACATTCTAGCAACTTTGATATGGTAAGTACTCTGCAACTACAAGAGGAGAAATATAAACACTAACCCAGCTACCAAACTTTTGAAGTATAACAATGTCCTACCTGTAAGACATATTAGTGCAAGAGTTGTAGGAGTAAATAACCAATCTATAGTTTGACTTAAGGCCCACTTCACATGATGCAATCCACACCTGACACTGGATTATTGATCAAGAAAAATAAATTACACAGCCCATGGTTCTGGGGAAAAGCAAATACTACATTCTACTAAAAGTAATAAAATGACCATTGCCACCATTCTGCTATACTCATAGACCAGTGTCTTGTTCAGCCATCATCAAAAATTGTCATCCTGCATCTGATGGAGACAAATGCAGAGACCCATAGAGAAAATAGA
This sequence comes from Meriones psammophilus, assembly GCA_036365155.1. Taxonomy (NCBI): domain Eukaryota; kingdom Metazoa; phylum Chordata; class Mammalia; order Rodentia; family Muridae; genus Meriones; species Meriones psammophilus. The sequence continues at coordinate 864 of JAEOAE010002001.1, read as the reverse complement.
CAGTCAGTGAGAGACCTCAGAATATGCCCTTCAGGCTGTTCAGTAATTCAGCCAGAGGAATGTAAGTGCCAGAAAGGATAGAGAATATCAAAGAACAAAGCACTATAAATTAAGAGGACTGAAGAATAGATAAACTGTGAGAGACTGAGGTAGCATGCACAAGGCCTTTAGTGTTCTCTCCCTAGCCCTATCTCTAATTGATAATTGCTTGCAAATGAAAATGTAGTTTTCTCCAAGGGACACCTTTATCCAAGGGACTACTCTAATCGTATTTTTAAGAGTACATTCCAATAGGTAGATGGCCAAAAATTTCACTGGCAAATTTGGATTCTCATGTCCTAGAATTCTGGCATGCATTTAAAAAATTTTTAGCATAGTTCTCATTTTAATTTGCTGAAGATTTTTTTCTGTTTTTAAAGCTACATGTCCTCTGTGTGTATTCAAGTCTTGTGTGGTGATTTCATTTATATTGGCTTATATGTATATATTTTAGAAAGTTTCTATTGTATTAGGTTTCCACTATACCAAACAAATGACCCTTAATTTTACCTGTCTTTCCTCATGTTACCTTTTTTCATTGCCCTCTTCCTTTCTTTCCCAATCCCCTTCAATTCTGTCTTTTTAGCCCACCTTCTATTGTTTCAAGTTTAATATTTTATGAGATTCCTGTTTATATGAACAAGTCTGCATCATTTCAACTTGGGCTCTTTTTCTTTTTCTTTTTTTTTCCTACTCAGATGTGTTTTCTTTTGTCTTTTTGCTATTTTATTTTCTTATTATACATTATATCCCTCCTTTTTAAATATGAGGGTGAATTTAGACAGGATAGAATGGGAGATGGGAAAGAGTTGCCAAGATTTGAGG
>JAEOAE010000661.1:0-97695 GCA_036365155.1 Meriones psammophilus | reverse complement strand
CATTTCGACATATCACTTTTCAGTTTTCCTGCATTCCTAATTGAGCGAGCGACACACATGTGATTTAGGTTACAAAGTACTGCTTTATGCTTCTGTTTGAAACTTGATTCTGTGCTGTACAGTGTGATATATCACTTTTCAGTTTTATTGTTATAATAATTGAGCGGGCGAAACGTGAAAATTAGTTTACAAAGTTGTGCATTGCGTTTCTGTTCTTTCGATGTAAACTTCTTTCTGTGCCATAAAGTGCAAGATAACACTTTTCAGTTTTCCTGTATTCCTAATTGAGCGGCGACACACACATGTGATTCCGTTAAAAGTAGTGCTTTGCTTTTCTGTTCTTTTGTTCGAAACTTGTTCCTGTGCTGTACAGTCGTTATATCACTTTTCAGTTTTTCTGTATTCCTAATTGAGAGAGTGGCACACATGTGATTTAGATTACAAAGTAGTGCTTTATGTTTCTGTTCTTTCATTGGAAACTTGTTCCTGTTAGGAACAAGTTAGGTTAGGTTTAGGGTTATGCTTAGGTTAGGATTAGGTTTAGGTGTTTAGGGTTAGGGTTAGGGTTAGGTTTAGGGTTAGGGTTACAGTTAGGGTTAGGGTTAGGGGCTTAGGGTTAGGGTGAGGTTATATCACTATTCAGTTTTCCTGTTATAATAATTGAACAGGCAACACGAATGTTAATTAGTTTACAAAGTTGTGCTTTCGTTTCTGTTCTTTTTCGATGAAAACTTGTTTCTGTGCTGTAAAGTTTGCGAGATAACAATTTTCAGTTTTCCTGTGTTCCTAATTGAGTGGAGCGACACACATGTGATTCCATTTAAAAGTAGTGCTTTGCTTTCCTGTTCTTTAGATTGAAACTTGTTTTGTGCTGTACAGTGCGTTATATCTCTTTTCAGTTTTCCTCTTTACTAATTGAATTGAACAGGACACACGTACGTGATTTAGATTACAATGTAGTGCTTTTTATGTTTTTGTTCTTCTGTTGGAAACTTGATTCTGTGCTGTACAGTTTGATATATCACTTTTGAGTTTTCCTTTTATAATAATTGAACGGGAGACACGTATGTAAATTAGTTTACAAAGTTGTGCATTGCGTTTCTGTTCTTTCGATGGAAATTTCTTTCTGTGCCATAAAGTTCGAGATAACACTTTTCAGTTTTCCTGTATTCGTAATTGACCGAGCAACACACATGTGATTCTGTTAAAAAGTAGTGGTTTGCTTTTCTGTTCTTTCGTTCAAAACTTGTTCCTGTGTTGTACAGTGCATTATATCTCTTTTCAGTTTTCCTTTATTCCTAATTGAGCGAGTGGCACACATGCGATTTAGTTTACAAAGTAGTGTTTTGCATTTCTGTTCTTTCGTTGGAAACTAGTTCCTGTTAGGAACAAGTTACGGTTAGGATTAGGGTTAGGGTTAGGGTTAGGGGCTTAGGGTTAGGGTTAGGGTTAGGGTTAGGGTTAGCGTTAGGGTAAGGGGCTTAGGGTTAGGATAGGGTTATATCACTTTTCAGTTTTCCTGTTATAATAATTAAACAGGCGTACGAATGTGAATTAGTTTACAAGTTGTGCTTTGCGTTTCTGTTCTTTCAATGAAAACTTGTTTCTTTGCCATACATTTCGATATATCACTTTTCAGTTTTCCTGTATTCCTAAGTGAGCGAGCGACACACATGTGATTCCATTTAAAAGTAGTGCTTTGCTTTCCTGTTCTTTCATTGAAACTTGTTCCTGTGCTGTACAGTGCGTTATATCTCCCTTTCAGTTTTCCTGTTTACTAATTGAGCGAGACACATGTGATTTAGTTTACAATGTAGTGCTTTGCGTTTTGTTCTTCTGTTGGAAACTTGATTCTGTGCTGTACACTGTGCTATATCACTTTTCAGTTTTCCTGTTATAATAATTGAGCGGATGACACATATCTGAATTAGTTTGAAAGTTGTGCTTTGCGTTCTGTTCTTTTGATGAAAACTTGTTTCTGGGCCGTAAAGTGCAAGATAACACTTTTCAGTTTTCCTGTATTCCTAATTGAGCAAGCAACACACATGTGATTCCATTTAAAAGTAGTGCTTTGCTTTTCTGTTCTTTTCGTTCAAACTTGTTCCTGTGCTGGACAGTCGCGTTATATCTCTTTTCAGTTTTCCGTTATTCCTAATTGAGAGAGTGGCACACATGTGATTTAGTTTCCAAAGTATTGCTGCGTTTATGTTCTTTCTTGGAAAACTTGTTCCTGTTAGAACTTTAGGGTTAGTTAGGGTTAGGTTTAGGGTTAGGGTTAGGGTTAGGGGCTTAGGGTTATGGTGAGGGTTATATCACTTTCAGTTTTCCTGTTATAATAATTGAACAGGCGACACGAATGTGAATTAGTTTACAAAGTTGTGCTTTATGCTTTCTATTCTCTCAATGAAAACTTGTTTCTTTGCCATACATTTATTTAACACTTTTCAGTTTCCCTGTATTCCTAATTTAGTGAGACACACATGTGATTTAGTTTACAAAGTAGTGCTTTCCATTTCTGTTCTTCTGTTGCAAACTTTTTCAGTGCTTTACAGTGTGATATATCACTTTTCAGTTTTCCTGTTATAATAATTGAACAGGCGACATGTATGTGAATTAGTTTACAAAGTTGTGCTTTCCGTTTCTTTTCTTTCGATGGAAACTTGTTTCTGTGCCGTAAAGTTCGAGATAACACTTTTCAGTTTTCCTGTATTCCTAATTGAGTGAGCAACACACATCTGACTCAGTTTAAAAAGTAGTGCTTTTCATTTCTGTTCTTTCTTTTGAAACTTGTTCCTGTGGTGTACAGTGCGTTATATCACTTTTAAGTTTTCTGTATTCCTAATTGAGCGAGTGGCACACATGTGATTTTGTTTATAAAGTGGTGCTTTTTACGTTTATGTTCTTTCATTGGAAACTTGTTCCTGTTAGGAACAAATTAGTGTTAGGTTAGGGTTAGGGTTAGGGTTAGGTTAGGTTAGTTTAGGGTTAGAGGCTTAGGGTTAGGTAGGGTTATATCACTTTTCAGTTTTCCTGTTATACTAATTGAACGGGCAACAAGATTGTGAATTAGTTTACAAAGTTGTGCTTTATGTTTCCGTTTTTTCGATGAAAACTTGTTTCTTTGCCTTACATTTCGATTTATCACATTTCAGTTTCCCTGTATTCCTAATTGAGTGAGCGACACACATGTGATTTAGTTTACAAAGTAGTGCTTTGCGTTTCTGTTCTTCTTTTGGAAACTAGATTCTGTACTATACAGTGCGATATATCACTTTTCAGTTTTCCTGTTATAATAATTGAAAAGGAGACATGTATGTGAATTAGTTTACAAAGTTTTGCTTTTGTGTTTCTGTTCTTTTCGATGGAAACTTGTTTCTGTGCTGTACAGTTTGATATATCACTTTTCAGTTTTCCTGTTATCCTAATTGAATGGGTGACACATATGTGAATTAGTTTAAAAGTAGTGCTTTGCTTTTTTGTTCTTTCATTGGAAATTTGTTCCTGTGCTGTACAGTGCGTTATAACACTTTTTCAGTTTTCCTGTATTCCTAATTGAGAGCGTGGCACACATGTGACCCGTTTACAAAGTCGTGCTTTGCATTTCTGTTCTTTCTTTCAAACTTGTTCCTGTGCTGTACAGGAACAATCACTTTTTAAGTTTAATTGAGTTAGGGTTAGATTTTGTTTAGGGTTGGTGCTTTTACGCTTATGTTCTTATTGTTATGGTTAACAAATTAGTGTTAGGGTTAGGTTAGGGTTAGGATTAGGGTTATGGTTAGGGTTAGGGGCTTAGGTTAGGGTTAGGGTTATAGCACCTTTCAGTTTTCCTGTTATAATAATTGAACAGGCAACAAGAATGTGAATTAGTTTACAAAGTTGTGCTTTGCGTTTCCGTTCTTTCAATGAAAACTTGTTTATTTGCCTTACATTTCGATTTATCGATTTTCAGTTTCCTGTATTCCTAATTGAGTGAGCGACACACATGTGATTTAGTTTACAAAGTAGTGCTTTGCTTCTGTTCTTCTGTTGGAAACTTGATTCTGTGCTGTACAGTGTGATATATCATTTTTCAGTTTTCCTGTTATAATAATTGAAAAGGAGACATGTATGTGAATTAGTTTACAAAGTTTTGCTTTATGCGTTTCTGTTCTTTCGATGGAAACTTGTTTCTGTGCCTTACAGTGCGAGATAACACTTTTCAGTTTTCCTGTATTCCTAATTGAGCAAGTGACACACATGTGACTCCGTTTAAAAGTAGTGCTTTGCTTTTCTGTTCTTTCATTCAAAATTTGTTCCTGTGCTGTACAGTCGTTATATCTCTTTCAGTTTTCCTGTATTCCTAATTGAGAGCGTGGCACACATGTGATTTAGTTTACAAAGTCGTGCTTTGCTTTTTCTGTTCTTTTTTGAAAACAGGTTCCTGTGCTCTACAGTCGAAATCACTTTTCAGTTTTCCTGTATTCGAATTTAGCGTTATGTGATTTAATTTAGGGCATTTCTGTTCTTTTAGGTTCCTTTTAGGCTTATGGTTAGGGTTAATATTATGGTTAGGGTTAGGGGCTTAGGTTAGGGTTAGGTTTAGGTTTAGAGTTAGGTTTAGGGTTAGGTTAGGGTTAGGGCTTAGGGTTAGGGTTAGGGTATCACCTTTCAGTTTTCCTGTTATAATAATTGAACAGGCGACACGAATGTGAATTAGTTTACAAAGTTGTGCTTTGCGTTTCCGTTCTTTCAATGAAAACTTGTTTATTTGCCTTACATTTCGATTTATCGATTTTCAGTTTCCCTGTATTCCTAATTGAGTGAGCGACACACATGTGATTTACTTTAGAAAGTAGTGCTTTGCGTTTCTGTTCTTCTGTTGGAAACTTGATTCTGTGCTGTACAGTGTGATATATCACTTTTCAGTTTTCCTGTTATAATAATTGAACGGACGACACGTATGTGAATTAGTTTACAAAGTTGTGCTTTGCGTTTCTGTTCTTTCGATGGAAACTTGTTTCTGTGCCTTACAGTGCGAGATAACACTTTTCAGTTTTCCTGTATTCCTAATTGAGCAAGTGACACACATGTGACTCCGTTTAAAAGTAGTGCTTTGCTTTTCTGTTCTTTCATTCAAAACTTGTTCCTGTGCTGTACAGTGCGTTATATCTCTTTTCAGTTTTCCTGTATTCCTAATTGAGCGAGTGGCACACATGTGATTTAGTTTACAAAGTAGTGCTTTGCTTTTCTGTTCTTTTTTTCGAAACTTGTTCCTGTGCTCTACAGTGCGTTACATCACTTTTCAGTTTTCCTGTATTCCGAATTTAGCGAGTGGCACACATGTGATTTAATTTACAAAGTAGTGCTTTGCATTTCTGTTCTTTCGTTGGAAACTTGTTCCTTTTAGGAACAAGTTAGGTTAGTATTATGGTTAGGTTAGGGGCTTAGGTTAGGGTTAGGTTTAGGTTAGGTTTAGAGTTAGGTTTAGGGTTAGGGTTAGGTTAGGGGCTAGGTTAGGTTAGGTTATATCACTTTTCAGTTTTCCTGTGATAATAATTGAACGAAAAACACGAATGTGAATTACTTTACAAAGTTGTTGTATGCGTTTCTGTTCTTTCGATGAAAACTTGTTTCTTTGCCCTACATTTCGATTTATCGCTTTTTAGTTTCCCTGTATTCCTAATTGAGTGAGCGACACACATGTGATTTAGTTTACAAAATAGTGCTTTGTGTTTCTGTTCTTTCATTGGAAACTTGTTCCTGTGGGTTAGGTTAGGCTTAGGCTTAGGTTAGGGATAGGTTAGGAGCTTAGGGTTAGGGTTAGGTTAGGTTAGGGGCTTAGGGTTAGGGTGAGGGTTATATCTCTTTTCAATTTTTTGTTATAATAATTGAACAGGCGACACAAATGTGAATTAGTTTACAAGGTAGTGCTTTTCGATTCTGTTCTTCTGTTGGAAACTTGTTTCTGTGCTGTACAGTGTGATATATCACTTTTCAGTTTTCCTGTTATAATAATTCAACATGCTGACATATGTGAATTAGTTTACAAAGTTGAGCTTTGCGTTTCTGTTCTTTCGATGGAAGCAGGTTCCTGTGCTGTACAGTTCGATATATCATTTTTCTGTTTTCCTGTTATAATAACTGAACGGGCGACACAAATGTGAATTAGTTTACAAAGTTGTGCTTTTATGCTTCTGTTCTTTCGATGAAAACTTGTTTCTTTGGCAAACATTTCGATGTATCGTTTTTCAGTTTTCCTGTATTCCTAACTGAGCCAGAGTCACACATGTGATTTAGTTTACAAAGTAATGCTTTGCTTTTCTGTTCTTCTGTTGGAAACTTGTTTCTGTGCTGTATAGTGTGATATATCACTTTTCAGTTTTCCTGTTATAATAATTGAACAGGCAACATGTATGTGAATTAGTTTACAAAGTTGTGCTTTTCGTTTCTGTTCTTTCGATGGAAGTAGGTTCCTGTGCTGTACAGTTCGATATATCACTTTTCAGTTTTCCTGTTATAATAATTGAACGGGCGACACGTATGTGAATTAGTTTACAAAGTTTTGCTTTGCGTTTCTGTTCTTTCGATGAAAACTTGTTTCTTTGCCGTACATTTCGATATATCACTTTTCAGTGAAAGACTCCTGATGTGTTTCTTCCGTCAGGGAGACTCCCTCCCAAGGATCAAGTAGACCAATTCGGATGCAAACAGCAAGAGGCTTTATTTTGATACACGGGTACCCGGGGTGACAAAGTCTCTCGGAGGACTTTGCGCACCCCCTGAGGGGAAAGCTGGGCTTTTTATAGGGTCTCAGACCAAAAGCGCAGTTACAGGAGCGAGAAGTATAGTTACAGGGAGCTGATTGGTACATTTAAATGACACCACAACTTGAGTTAGAGTTTGGCAGGGACACCATGATATCAGGAACTGGGTGGTCGGAATGGTCATGATGACTCTCAATCTTGGGACCTCCACCTGTTGTTTGTCTTAGGGCTCCTATCTCAGTTGGAACAGTCTCAATATTTGTCTTAGGGCCCCTATCTTAGCCTGAACAGTCTCACAAACTTCTCATATGCGTGGTCAGCAGAAATTGAGTTTTGGCTCAACTGGGGCAGCCTGACCGCAGATATCCCCATCAGCTGGGTCTCTTCAGCTAGTTCCCTCCCTAGCTCACAGAGTTTCTCAAAACAGTGGTATCCTTCAGAGTTTCTCAAAACAGTGCTGTACAAAATGACATTAACTATTAGCTGCTTCTATCTTTTGGTGAGGCGGGGGTCTTTCATCCCCCCCTTTTTCTTCTAACTTAGAGTGGAATATTTCATTCTAGGTCCTAGGGAGAGTTAATTTCTGTCTCCTGCTGTTTAAACTGATGATACTGCTGGGTTAACACCAACGCTTGTATGACAGAGAGCCGGTCTTTCATGAACTAGATCAGCCGATTTAGGATGCAAGGCCCAAATAACAGAATCAGGGGGATTATGATTAAGGGGCCCATGAGGGAGGAGACGAGGGTGGTGAACCAGGTGGCTTTATTAAACCAACTCTCATACCAGCTTTGTCCTGACTCAAAGAACTGCTGTCTCTGTCTGAGTCTTTCTTTAAGCCAAGGAGAACTATTACAGGGTCTCTAGGCTTTTAGCCCAGTTGCTGCAATATTAGTGTCCATTTCACCTAAGCAGATGCCCAAGATAAGAGCTAATGCCAGGGAGCCCTTTGACTTAGCGTTTCAGCCTACTAGGGGGATTTGGGCGTAGATCCGCCTTCTGGAGCTTCTTCGAGCTGACCGTTGGACCGTAGGCATCAGGGGCTAGGAGGCTGAAATGCCAGTCAAAGGCTGGGCAATAAGGGAGTCCCAAGCATCTGGTTCATTGATCCACCCGAGAGGCAGGGAGCAATCATGTCAGTTTCCAGGAAGTCCAGATTTCAGCTTGCAGCCCAGAGTCAACCAGGTGAAAATCTGCTGAGACAAATTCAGACTGGAGACAGAAGTTAAAATTTGTCTATTAAATGGGAAAGATCAGGGAAAATCTCATTTGCGATCCTTTTGAGCTATGCCAGATCCAGGTCACATCCTGAAACTCATATGAAATTTTAGTACACAAAAGAGAATATACTCAGAAAAGTAGCATGTCAGCAAATTAAACATTTTGAAAGTAACAGGTAAAACTGCATCCCACTGAATGAGTATCAGTTAGCTGTTTTTTGTTTTTTTTTTTTTTTTTGTAACCTTTATACATAACCTAAGTGTGTCCACAGTAACATTTTTTTTTTCTGTGGGCATAGCTGTTGGTAATTTGCCACGAATGGAGCTTGGCCATTTTTATACACTCTGCATATACTTTTAGCTCTCACTTCCATGTTTATGGAAAGTTAGGCAGAAATACCTTATTGGCTTTAGTATTAAACTCTGGATGCTTGGACTTTTTTTTTTAACAAAGCAACTAGAAGGAATAGGTTTTAAGATGTTTCTGTGTCAAAATCTACCCCCAAAATGGCAGATATTAAGAATACCATACTAAAAGCTATGACTTTTGGGTCAGATACACACATTAAACAGATGTTTTTAAAATAATGAGAAGCACCTTTAAGTCTATCTCCAGAAGCCAACCAAAGGAAATTAAAATCTTAACCTGGTGACTGAATAATAAGCAGTTAATGCTCCATTAACTTATCAGAACTTTATTGATCAATGCCAAAACTCTGAACTTCTGAAATCTTATAACATAAGTACAACAGTAGCAAAGAGGGGAGAGATTTAAAGTATCTCTCATTTTAATCTGCTTTAAAATATTTTTATCTCTTGATAACTTATATACTTTTTTTAAAAAAAATTATTTAGACTCTCTAATCTTTTGCATTTATTAACCCTGAAACATTTTTTTAAACTAAATAATAACACTCTAGATTTTTACAACCTAAACCCCTATATTCTCAGACCCTACATAGGCTCCATTTATTTATCTTAAGACACAGGCAACTAACATGAGTCCTGTGAGCAAGGAAAACCTGTCTTTCTTTTAAATAAGGGATCTAGTACTCTGTGGTTCTAGCTAATGAACTGATCAATGAGCTAACAGTCAATCTAATTGTCTTTTTCCTAGCTGTAAAGCTACTGTAAGCTTAGCATAGCCAGCCAAGGTGTTCAGAGACCTGAGAAGGATAAATTATACCAATCCATGTGCCAATCAAAATGACAGGGATGACTAGTTAGTCCATTACCTAGGCAGAGTCCCTGGCTCCTTTGTCTCACGGCATCCTGGACAGAGGCAGTTCTGCCAGGCACATAAGATGAGAAACTGCTGCTGTGGAAAGAGGAACAGGAGAGATTGACCACCTTGCCTCTCACAATGTGAGACAATGGCTCTTCAGGTGTCCCCGGCTTTGTCCACAGTTTAGGCTGGGCCCTAGCAGTGGGCCAGTTGGGGCAGTATTGCCCAGTGGTTAGCATACCACAATCCAGAGTTGCAGTCATCTGTCGTTGTCTTCTCGGAGACCTTGGGGAGCTACTGCCAGGATTTTGGGACTTTCTGTCACAATAAGCTTACATATGTTAAAATGCCATATTCATCAGATCTCTGATAAGCTTGAGGGCCAGCATATCTAAGTTACTCTTTGTTTTAGAACTATATATTTTAAGACAAATAGGCAAACTTTATAGTTACCCATCCTAGGCTTAACCTTAAAAAAAACTTGAACAAGGAGACTAGGTAAGGCTCAACTGCAGTATTTAACATGACTTTAAATCTGCTCTTTCTGAACTAAAATCAAAGCAAATCTTTTAATCAGATACAGTTTATAGAGGGGCTAGCAAATCTTGCTGATCCTACCACTTTGTATTAAAATTGAACAGTAAAAAGCTTTGCACTTAACACTAATCAGAGGACTGAACATAACTGAGAGACCTAAACAAAATGGTGGTAAACTCATGTTTCCATCTTCTTTATCTCCGACCATCATGGCGGCTGGCCACATGCAACCAACTCAGCTGGAATCCCTAAACAAACATGGCAGCAAAACTAGAGCTTTATGTGCTCTCTATCCCTGAACCATCATGGCAGCTAGCCATGTGTTAGCACAGGCTATGACTGACAATACCAAAATAGCCATTAGGTGCTGTTGCTGATGCAGCAAACACTGTGGAGCATCCATAATCCCCCATAACCAAAAGTTCCCAGTGATCAAACAAGCTTTAGAAACAACTGCATAACAGAATAATTTTAAACTGTAAGAATTACTTTAGCCATACCAAACCTATCAGCTAGAATTTTTCCCTCATTAATTCTCTGGCTTTTTATAACACATCCACTAACCTTCTGCAACATTCCATTCCTTCAGGTTCCTAGCTTTCTTTTTGGCTTAACCAGACATACTTACTTTCTTGTTTTCCAGACAACATAAAAACTCTCATTAAAATCCTTTCCATTTTGACATAATCCTGCAGAAGCCCAGAGTCTACGTATGATTTGCTTTCTATACATTACTATAAAGAGGAGTTTTGAAACTGCCAATTTTTTTTTTAAATAACTTTTCTGTAGCGGATAAGATGGTCACAAATCAGCTTAACAAACAAACAGCTCTCCACAAGATACGTTTTAAAAACTGCAATTTTTTTCAATTAGCACAAACAATACGGCAGGGTTTTATTTAGTAAAATTAATAAAATACCCAAAATCATTGTCATACCCAAATGCCTGATAAACTTTAAACATTTTACAGCCTTAAACATTTAAACATTTTTAAAACCCGTTTTGCAATATTAAAACAAAGTACCCTTTGTGAGAGAGAAGTCACAAGGCATAATCTTTAAAATTAAAACCAGATTTTAAAACCAGAATTTATCAGTGAAAACAACCTAATTTTCAGAATCAATATCAACTTAGAATAAGACTTTCTTCTTATCCTAAAAGGAAATAAAATCATTTTGACTCAGAGATTTTGCAACCTTTGTTTTTTTTTTTTTTTTTTTTTTTTCCTGAGCCACACCATGTGGCAATTTACATTGTTGTTATTTAATTATATGCCTTTATAGACCCTACAAACACATAGACACATATACGTGTTTAAAAACAAGAATTTGAATTTAACCTTAAAACATACCCAATTATTTTTTTATCATATCAACCATTTAAGACCAGTTGAAAACAATTATATAATGGCCATATATTTAAACAGACAGACTCAGCTGTAATTCTAAACATTACAGCAAGTGCATTTTTTTTCTAAATTACTGTTTGATCTGTAAGTTGCAAGCCCCCTAGGTGGGAGGAGGGAAGAGAGGAGCAAGAGGGCGTGGTGAGCTCTTGCTGCCTACTTCCCTGCTAAGCTGGCATGAAGGCAAGGGGGAGGAGTTTTTCCTCACTCTCAGCAGCCAGAGCAGCTCCTATCATGGAGCAGCTACAGTGCCAATCCCCGCCTAGCCATGTCTAAGGACTTTCACCCAGCAAGCCCATGAGCCTTGCCTACTCCCTTGGCTCCCTTGTGAGCTCTACTGTAGCTTACCTCCCCCACAGGTCCTGAACCTGCTTCCTGGCTGGGCCTCTCCCCTCCCCCATGCTCTTTTGCTATAAAGTTAAACTTTTGGGAGTAGTGACAGTTTGTCCCATTTTTCTTTCAGATAGATAGGAAACACTTATTACACTTACTACAGAAATCAGACAGACAAGACGTCTCAGGAGTGTTTGTAGGGAGCTGATTTTTCTGTTCCCATTTGGTGGGGAGGGAGCCGATTTCTCGGCTCCCGTCCGTTTGGAATCACGAGCCAATCCGGACTTTTCGGGGCTTCGCCCCTTTCCGAAGGCTACGTGCTTCATTTGGGAGATGGAGGAACCGGACCTCCAACACAGCCTCCATCTGAATTTTGGCTCTCAGTTTTATACAATATCGTGCCACGTGGCTTGTGTTGTGTTTTGTCTGTCTAATTTTTGTAGTAAGTGTAATAAGTGTTTTCTATCTATCTGAAAATATGGGACAAACTATCACTACTCCCAAAAGTTTAACTTTACAGCACTTCAAGGAAGTTCGTCACATCGCTCACAACCTTTCGGTGGAGGTGTGAAAGGGAAAGTGGGACATCTTCTGTTCATCTGAGTGGCCAACCCTTGACATGGGCTGGCCACGAGATGGCACCTTTAACCTAGAAATTATTTTACAGGTAAAGGCTAAAGTCATGGATCCTGGACCCCATGGACATCCTGACCAGGTTCCCTATATCATCACATGGGAATCTCTGGTCAAAGACCCCACCATGGGTGAAGCCTTTCCTCCTTTCCCTTTGCCCAAACCCACCCCATCTGCCCCTCCCTTCCTCCCCCCGCTAGTTCCAACCCCGGTTAACTCTACACTTTACCCGGTCCTCACGAAACCAGCTCCAGAGGAGACCTCCAGATGTAAGAAGACACCCCCGGTACTGCCGGCAGATGATGGCCTTCTTCTGGACCTTTTGACTGAACAGCCCCCTCCTTACAGAAACCCAGACCCCGTTCGGGAACCAGAGGGGGCAGCCACCAAACGAGAACCCCAGGAAGAACTTACCTCATCCCCGGTGGCCGGACGATTGAGGGGGCATCGGGAAGCCCCTCCCGATCCCTCCTCTCAGGCCTTTCCGTTGCGGACGGGGCCTGACTGCCAACTCCAATACTGGCCCTTTTCTGCGTCTGACTTATACAATTGGAAAAATAATACCCCGCTTTTTCAAAGGACCCTTCTAGGCTCACAGCACTGATCGAGTCTATTCTAGTGACCCATCAGCCCACCTGGGACGATTGCCAACAGTTGCTCCAGACACTATTGACCACCAAGGAAAAACAGCGGGTCGTCCTGGAAGCACGCAAAAATGTCCCAGGAGACAATGGACAACCCACCCAACTGCCACACAGAATAGACGCCGCCTTTCCTTTGGAACGACCTATTTGGGACTTCTCTACTGAGCGCGGTAGGGAACACCTACGCCTCTATCACCAGTTGCTTATAGCCGGTCTCCGTGGGGCTGCAAGGCGCCCTACTAATTTGGCTCAGGTTAAGTTAGTAACCCAGAAACCTGAGGAATCCCCCTCCGCTTTTCTAGAACGACTCAAGGAGGCATACCGTATGTACACTCCCTACAATCCAGAAGACCCAGATCAGGCAACCAACATAGCCATGTCCTTCATCTGGCAGTCTGCCCCAGATATTAGAAAGAAGTTAGAGAGGCTTGAAAACTTTAGAGAAAGTACAGTACAGGATTTATTGAAGGAGGCAGAGCGGATTTTTAATAAGAGGGAAACACAGGAAGAAAGAGATGAAAGGCTGAGAAGAGAAGCAGAGGAAAGAGAGAATGTTAGAGAACGTAAGAGGAATAGGGAATTTAGCAAGTTACTGGCCACAGTAGTGACAGGGCAGAGACAGGGTAGGCAGGGCCTGGGAGACCGCAGGGGTCCACGACTAGACAAAGATCAATGTGCCTACTGCAAGGAAAAAGGACATTGGGCCTGAGACTGCCCAAAGAACCCAAGAGGGCCACGAAAAGCTAAACCCCAGGCCACCCTGTTAAACCTGGAAGACTAGGGAGGTCGGGGTCAGGAGCCTCCCCTGAACCCAGGATAACCCTTAATGTGGGGCAACCCGTCACCTTCCTGGTGGACACCGAGCCCAGCATTCGGTGCTCACCACCTCACCGGGACCCTTGACTGACAAATCGGGCGTGGGTTCAAGGAGCCACCAGAGGAAAGAGGTACCAATGGACCACTGAAAGAAGAGTACAACATGCCACCGTAAGGTGAATCACTCCTTTTACATGTTCCTGATTGCCCTTATCCTCTGTTGGGAAGAGATCTATTAATGAAACTTAGGCACAAATCCACTTTGAGGGGACTAAGGCCCATATTACTGGGCCTCAGGGACAGCCTTTTGCATGTGTTAACTATAAACCTGGAAGATGAATACCAACTTCATGAGCCTGAAAAGCCTTGGCCGCAAGAAATGACTGTCTGGCTAGAAAAGTTCCCCTAGCTTGGGCGAAAACGGGAGGAATGGGTCTCGCATTCACCAGCCACCCCTGGTGGTCACTCTAAAAGCTTCAGCAACTCCGCTTTCCATTAAACAATATCCAATGTCGCATGAAGCTTACCAAGGAATTAGGCCTCACATTCGAGGCTTTTAGATCAGGGCATTTTAATACCTTGTCAATCCCCTGAATACGCCTCCTTCCGGTCAAAAAGCCAGGGACAGAAGACTACCGCCCGGTACAGGACTTGAGAGAAGTCAACAAAAGGGTGGAGGATATACACCCTACAATTCCCAACCCATATAATTTGTTAACTGGGCTTCCTCCAAGGTGCACCTGGTATATGGTATTAGACCTTAAGGATGCATTCTTTTGTCTGAGGCTCCACCCTCAGAGTCAGCCCATTTTTGCCTTTGAGTGGAAGGATCCAGAATTGGGAATATCGAGTCAGCTTACTTGGACCAGACTCCCACAGGGGTTCAAAAATAGCCCCACCTTATTTGATGAGGCATTGCACCGGGACCTGGTCGATTTTAGGTTCATCACCCTGTTTTAATCTTGCTCCAATATGTGGATGACCTCCTCCTGGCTTCAGAAACTGAGGAAAATGTAAGGAGGGAACAAAGGCCCTCTTGAGGACTTTGGAAACTCTAGGATACCAGGCCTCAGCTAAAAGGCCCAAATATGCCAGAGGCAGGTCACGTGACTTGGGCTATCAGATCAGGGATGGACAGAGATGGTTGACAAAGGCACGGAAACAGACAATTCTAAAATTCCGGTGCCCAAAAGCCGGAGACAATTAAGAGAGTTCCTGGATACTGTGGGGTTTTGCCGCTTTGGATCCCAGGATTCATGGAGATGGCTGCGCCACTTTACCCACTCACCAAACAAGGGACTTTCTTTACATGGGGATGAGCAGCAGAGAGCCTATGCAGCTATAAAGAGGCCCTGCTGACTTCCCCTGCGTTGGGGCTTCCAGACTTAAACAAGCCCTTTGAGCTGTTTGTGGATGAGAAACAGATATATGCTAAAGGAGTCCTGACTCAAAAACTTGACCATGGAGGCGCCCGGTCGCCTACCTGTCCAAGAAACTAGACCCAGTGGCCTCAGGATGGCCCCCTTGTTTGAGGATGGTGGCAGCAATTGTCCTCATGATTAAAGACTCTGGCAAGCTGACTATGGGACAACCAATAACGATTCTGGCTCCTCATGCGGTGGAAGCCCTGGTTAAACAACCTCCGGGCTGATGGCTTTCCAATGCCCGCATGACCCACTACCAGGCTCTACTGCTGGACACTGACCGAGTGAGTACATTTTGGTCCCATGGTAGCCCTTAACCCGGCAACACTGCTTCCCCTACCAGAAGGTCCAGAAACTCATGACTGTCTCCAGATACTTGCAGAAGTACATGGAACCTGGCCTGACCTGACTGACCAGCCCCTCCCTGACGCCGACTTCACCTGGTACACCGACGGGAGCAGCTTTCTGGACAACGGAGAACGGAGAGCGGGGGCCACGGTTACTACCGAAACTAAGGTAATTTGGACTAAGGCCCTACCACTTGGCACTTCGGCACAGCGGGCTGAACTCATCGCCCTAACCCAGGCTCCCCAGATGGCAGAAGGTAAGAAGCTCAACATTTATTCCGATAGCCGCTATGCCTTTGCCACTGCTCACATCCATGGGGAGATATATCGGAGAAGAGGGTTGCTTACCTCTGAAGGAAAACAAATCAAAAATAAAACTGAAATATTGGCCCTACTTGAAGCGTTGTTTTTGCCCTCAAAATTGAGCATCATCCATTGCCCCAGCCACCAAAAGGGAGACAGCCCAGAAGCTACAGGCAACCGCTTGGCGGACTTAACTGCCCGGGAAGTGGCAATGCGAAGGAACTCAGACGTCTCCCAGCTTCTGGCTATAAAGCTGGCCGAGGCAGAGTTTTCTCCCCTTCAAAAACCCCCCTTCCATTATAGTGAGGAAGACCAAATTCTCCTAAGAAAAATGGGGCTACTTACTGTCCTGAGTGGGGTTTTGGACTTTAAAGGAAAGCCTGTGTGGCCATTACAACAGACTCGAGACCTGATTAAGTACCTCCACCAATTGACCCACCTTAGTTCCAGAAAAATGAAAACCCTCCTAGAAAGGGAAGAAAGCTCCCACTATTTGCTGGAAAGAGACAAGATTCTACAACAAGTGACTGAAAAGTGCACGCGTGCGCCCAGAAATGCAAGCCGTAATAAGATAGGTTCAGGGACCAGGGTCCGAGGACAACGCCTGGTACCCATTGGGAAATTGACTTCACTGAGGCAAAACCTGGACTCTATGGATACCGGTTCTTACTGGTATTTGTGGACACTTTCTCTGGATGGGTAGAGGCCTACCCTACCAAACATGAAACTGCCAGAGTCGTCACCAAAAAGCTTTTAGAAGAAATTTTCCCCAGGTATGGTATGCCACAGGCACTGGGCTCCGACAATGGCCCTGCTTTCGTCTCCCAGGTAAGTCAGTCGGTGGCCACATTACTGGGGATTGATTGAAATTACACTGTGCATACCGCCCCAGAGTTCAGGACAGGTAGAGTGTATGAATAGAACTATTAAGGAGACTTTAACCAAATTGACGCTTGCAACTGGCACTAGAGACTGGGTGACCCTCCTTCCTCTAGCATTGTATCGGACCTGAAATACACCGGGCCCTCATGGACTCACTCCTTTCGAAATCCTTTATGGTGCCCCACCACCAGCTGCCCATTTCTTTGACTCTGACATAGCCTCTTTTGCTGATACGCCTTCTCTCCAAGCTCATTTGCAGGCTCTGCAAATCGTACAACGGGAGGTCTGGAAACCACTGGCAGCTGTGTACTGAGGACAGCTAAATCATCCTGCGGTACCACACCGGTTCCAGGTCGGGGACGTGGTCTGGGTACGACGACATCAGATCAGGAAACTGGAACCACGCTGGAAGGGACCCTACACCGTACTGCTGACGACACCCACAGCCCTTAAGGTAGACGGTATCGCAGCGTGAGTACACGCCTCCCACGTCAAAGCAGCCCATCGCGACACAGAAAGAGATCAGACTCCAGCCTCGTCATGGAAACTTCATCGCACCTGGAACCCACTAAAGATAAGACTCACCCGAGTTTGATACTCTTTCTCCTCCTGTTTCCTCTGTCACACTCCAGTCCCCACATTCCTGTAAACTCGACTTGGGTCCTGCTAGATGAATTCGTGTCCCTCTTAACAAAACTTCCAAGATGGCTCCCAGTATACCTGGTTCCCTGAACTAAGTTTCGATTTAGCTAAGGCCATGCCATCACATTCCAGGGCCAGACACATGACTGAAAACCACAAAGTACACTTCTATATGTGCCCCTCCCCTTCTGACTCTCCTTGGCAACGGGAACATTGTGGGACCAGGACTGACCTCTATTGTGCAGAATGGGGATGTGAGGAGTTCGCCACTGACTGGAAGCCTACCTCAACCGGGCTTATCCAGCTTACTAGAGACCCCAAGTTTGACAACTGTTTATGGGCAATCAATACAGATGACCCCCGTCCTGTTCCCAAACCCTGTAATCAGCTTATTCTTACCTTTACCGACAAAGGAAAAAAATATAAAGGGGGATGGTTATGTGAAAGAGAATTCGGGTTGGGTCTCTGGACAATTGGAAACCAGGGAGGAATAATACGCCTCCAGCTGGTTCTCAATAGGCCAAAGGTAACCGTCGGGCCTAACTCAGTATTACCAAACCTGAGGGCCCCCTCCTCCCAACCTAAAAAATTACCCATTCCGCCTGCGGCCATGCTCTCTACCAGAACTCTGAGTCCAGCCAGTCTAGGTATCCCCACACCACGACTTTTCCAACTGAGTACAGGTGATAGGCTGCTTGGTCTAATACAGGGAGTCTTCCAGACACTTAACTACACTAATCCCAGCAGAACCCAAGAATGCTGGCTGTGCCTGGTCTCCACTCCCCCTTATTACGAAGGGGTTGCAATAACGGGGGACTTTATAAACTATACCACACCCCCACCATACTGTACTCCGACCTCCCAGCATAAGCTGACGCTATCTGACGTGTCTGGCCGAGGAACCTGTATCGGGTCAGTCCCCGAAACTCACCGAAAACTCTGCAACTCAACCTCCAGGATCCACCCGGCTCCTACTACCTAACGGGCCCCAATGGGACCTATTGGGCTTGCAGCTCGGCTTAGCACCCTGTGTATCTGCATTAATTCTCAACCAAAATTCTGACTTTTGTGTCCTCATTGATCTCTGGCCCAAAGTTGTCTATCATGAATCAGAATACGTTTACAAATATTTTGAGGGGATCACCTGGTACTCTAGGGAGCCTGTATCTTGAACCTTGGCCTTGATACTAGGGGGACTCACAGTTGGGGGAATTGCAGCCGGAGTAGGGACTGGTTCTACTGCTCTGGTAGAAACCACTCAATTCAGACAGCTACAACAGGCCATGCATACCGACTTGCAGGCATTGGAAGAATCAATAAGTGCTCTAGAAAAATCCCTAACCTCTCTGTCAGAAGTGGTCTTACAGAACCAAAGGGGGCTGGACATCCTTTTCCTACAAGAAGGGGGATTGTGTGCAGCCTTAAAAGAAGAATGCTGCTTTTATGCCGACCATACTGGCTTAGTTAGAGATAATATGGCCAAGCTTAGGGAGAGACTTAGCCAGAGAGAAAAACTCTTCAAGGAGGGACAAAACTGGTACGAGAGCTGGTTCAATAAAGCCCCATGGTTCACCACTCTCGTCTCCTCCCTCATGGGCCCTCTAATTGTGATCCTCTTGATTCTGTCCTTCGGGCCTTGTATCCTAAACCGACTGATCCAGTTTATGAAAGACCGCTCTGTCTGTCATACAGGCGTTGGTGTAAACCCAGCAGTATCATCAGTTCAGACAGTAGGGGGACAAAAACTGACTCTCCTAGGCCCTAGAATGGAAGATTCCATTCTAAGTTAGAAGAAAAATGGGGAATGAAAGACACCCCCGCCTCACCTTAAGTTAAACATAGCTAACGCCATTTTGTAATACACCCTGTTTTGAGAAACTCTGTAGGCTAGGTGGGGAACTGGAAAAATTACTGAGAAACCGCTGTGCCGCCCCGGGATATCTGCGGTCAGGCTGCCCCAGTTGAGCTAAGAAACAACTTGTGTTAACCCCCACATCTGTGGAACTGTTCCAGCTGAGATAGGAGATCTGAGAAAAACAACAGGTGGCGCAAGTTAAGGGGGTCATCGTGACTGCTCCGACCATCCAGTTCCTGGTATCTTGGTGTCTCTGCCAAACTCTGACGCAAATTGTGGTCTCATTTAAATGTACCAATCAGCTCCCTGTAACCATGCTTTTCGCTTCTGTAACCAAGCTTGCTCTGCAACCCTATAAAAACCCCAGCTTTACACCCAGAGGGGGCACAAGTCCTCCGATAGGCTTGGTCGCCCGGTACCCGTGTATCAAAATAAACCTCTTGCTGCTTGCATCCGAGGCTGGTCTCATGTTGTACCTTGGGAAGCGGGGTCTCCCATCTAGAGAGGCTCTAGCGGAGTCTTTCATTCCTAATTGACTGAGCGACACACATGTGATTACATTTAAAAGTAGTGCTTTGCTTTTCTGTTCTTTCGTGAAACATTTTCGTGTGCTGTACAGTTCATTATATCACTTTTCAGTTTTCCTTTATTCCTAATTGAGCGAGTGGCACACATGTGATTTAGTTAACAAAGTAGTGCTTTGTGTTTATGTTCTTTCATTGGAAACTTGTTCCTGTTTGGAACAAGTTAGGTTAAGTTAGGGTTAGGTTATATCACTCTTCAATTTTCCTGTTATTATAATTGAACAGGTGACACGAATGTGAATTAGTTTACAAAGTTGTGCTTTATGCTTTCTGTTCTTTTGATGAAAACTTGTTTCTTTGCCATACATTTCAATATATCACTTTTCAGTTTTCCTGTATTCCTAATTGAGCAAGTGACACACATGTGATTTAGTTAACAAAGTATTGCTTTGCATTTCTGTTCTTCTGTTGGAAACATGTTTCTGTGCTGTACAGTGTGATATATCACTTTTCAGTTTTCCTGCTATAATAATTGAACGCTATGACACTTATGTGAATTAGTTTACAAAGTTGTGCTTTATGCTTTCTGTTCTTTCCATGAAAACTTGTTCCTGTGCTGTACAGTTCAATATATCACTTTTCAGTTTTCCTGTTGTAATAATTGAACAGGCGACACATATGTGAATTAGTTTACAAAGTTGTGCTTTGCATTTCTGTTCTTTCAATGGAAACTTGTTTCTGTGCCATACAGTGTGAGATACAACTTTTCAGTTTTCCTGTATTCCTAATTGAGCGAACGAAACACATGTGATTCCATTTAAAAGTAGTGCTTTGCTTTTCTGTTCTTTCGCTCAAAATTGTTCCTGTGCTGTACAATGCGTTATGTCTCTTTTCAGTTTTCCTGTATTCCTAATTGAGCGAGTGGCACACATGTGATTTAGTTTACAAAGTAGTGCTTTATGCTTCTGTTCTTTTTTCGTTGGAAACTTGTTCCTGTTAGGAACAAGTTAAGGTTAGGATTAGGTTAGGTTAGGGTTAGGTTAGGGTTAGGGTGAGGGTGAGGGTGAGGTTAGGTAAGGTTAGGTTAGGTTACGGTTACGGTTAGTGGCTTAGGCTTAGGTTAGATTTATATCATTTTTCAGTTTTCCTGTTATAATAATTGAACAGGCGACACGGATGTGTATTAGTTTACAAAGTTGTGCTTTATGCTTCTGTTCTTTTCGATGAAAACTTGTTTCTTTGCCATACATTTCGATTTATCGCTTTTCAGTTTCCCTGTATTCCTAATTGAGTGAGCAACACACGTGATTTAGTTTACAAAGTACTGCTTTGCGGTTCTGTTTTTCTGTTGGAAACTTGTTTCTGTGCTGTAGAGTGTGATATATCACTTTTCAGTTTTCCTGTTATAATAATTCAACGGGCGACACGTATGTGAATTAGTTTACAAAGTTGTGCTTTGCATTTCTGTTCTTTCGATGAAAACTTGTTTCATTGCCTTACATTTCGATATATCGCTTTTCAGTTTTCCTGTTTTCCTAATTGAGCAAGCGACACACATGTGATTTAGTTTACAAAATAGTGGTTTGCGTTTCTGTTCTTCTGTTGGAAAAGTGTTTCTGTGCTGTAGAGTATGATATATCACTTTTCAACTTTCCTGTTATAATAATTGAATGGGCGACAAGTATGTGAATTAGTTTACAAAGTTGTGCTTTGCGTTTCTCTTCTTTCGATGGAAAATTGTTTCTGTGCCATAAAGTGCGAGATAACACTTTTCAGTTTTCCTGTATTCCTAATTGAGCGAGTGACACACATGTGATTCCATTAAAAAGTAGTGCTTTGCATTTCTGTTCTTTTATTCGAAACTTGTTCCTGTGCTGTACAGTGCGTTATATCACTTTTCAGTTTTCCTGTATTCCTAATTGAGTGAGTGGCATACATGTGATTTAGTTTACAAAGTAGTGCTTTGTGTTTTCTGTTCTTTTTGTTGGAAACTTGTTCCTGTTTGGAAAAAGTTAGGGTTAGGTTAGGTTAGGGTTATTGTTAGGGTTATATCACTTTTCACTTTTCCTGTTATAATAATTGAACAGGCGACACGAATGTGAATTAGTTTACAAAGTTTTGCTTTGCGTTTCTGTTATTTCGATGAAAAATTGTTTCTTTGCTATACATTTCGATATATCGCTTTTCAGTTTTCCTGTATTCCTAATGGAGCAAGTGACACACATGTGAATTAGTTAACAAAGTATTGCTTTGCATTTCTGTTCTTCTGTTGGAAACTTGTTTCTGTGCTGTACAGCATGGTATATCACTTTTCAGTTTTCCAGTTATAATAATTGAAGGTGCGACATGTATGTGAATTAGTTTACAAAGTTGTGCTTTGCGTTTCTGTTCTTTCGATGGAACCTTGTTCCTGTGCTGTACAGTTCGATATATCACATTTCAGTTTTCCTGTTATAATAATTGAACGGGCGACACATATGTGAATTAGTTTACAAAGTTGTACTTTGCGTTTCTGTTCTTTCGATGGAAACTTGTTTCGGTGCCATACAGTGTGAGATAACACTTTTCAGTTTTCCTGTTTTCCTAATTGAGCGAGCGACACACATGTGACTCCGTTTGAAAGTAGTGCTTTGCTTTTCTGTTCTTTCGTTCGAAAATCCTGTGCTGTACAATGCGTCATATCTCTTTTCCGTTTTCCTGTATTCCTAATTGAGCGAGTGGCACACATGTGATTTAGTTTACAAAGTAGTGCTTTTTATGCTTTTGTTCTTTTTTTGGAAACTTGTTCCTGTTAGGAACAAGTTAGGTTAGAGTAGGGTTAGGGTTAGGGTTAGGTTAGGGTTAGTGTGAGGGTGAGGGTTAGGTTTAGGTAGGGTTAGGGTTAGGGTTAGGTTAGGTTAGGTTAGGGGGCTTACGCTTAGGGTTAGGGTTATATCATTTTTCAGTTTTCCTGTTATAATAATTGAACAGGCGAGACGAATGTTTATTAGTTTACAAAGTTGTGCTCTGCGTTTCTTTTCTTCTGATGAAAACTTGTTTCTTTGCCATACATTTCGATTTATCGCTTTTCAGGTTCCCTGTATTCCTAATTGATTGAGCGACACACATGTGATTTAGTTTACAATGTAGTGCTTTATGCTTTCTGTTTTTCTGTTGGAAACTTGTTTCTGTGCTGCACAGTGTGATATATCACTTTTCAGTTTTCCTGTTATAATAATTGAACGGGCAACACCTATGTGAATTAGTTTACAAAGTTGTGCTTTGCGTATCTGTTTTTTCGATGAAAACCTGTTTCTTTGCCGTACATTTCGATATATCGCTTTTCAGTTTTCCTGTATTCCTAATTGAGTGAGCGACACACATGTGATTTAGTTTACAAAATAGTGCTTTGCATTTCTGTTCTTCTGTTGGAAACTTGTGTCTGTGCTGTAGAGTGTGACATATCACTTTTCAGTTTTCCTGTTATAATAATTGAATGGGTGACACGTGATATGAATAAGTTTACAAAGTTGTGCTTTGTGTTTCTGTTCTTTCAATAGAAACTTGTTCCTTTGCTGTACAGTTCTATATATCACTTTTCAGTTTTCCTGTTATAATAATTGAACGGTCGACACGTATGTGAATTAGTTTACAAAGTTGTGCTTTATGCTTCTTTCTTTCGATGGAAAATTTTTTCTGTGCCGTAGTGAGTGTGCGAGATAACAATTTTCAGTTTTCCGTATTCCAAATTGAGCAAGCAACACACATGTGATTCGGTTTAAAAGTAGTGCTTTGCTTTTCTGTTCTTTTGTTCAAATTGTTCCTGTCCTGTATAGTGCGTTATATCACTTTTCAGTATTCCTGTATTCCTAATTGAGCGAGTGGCACACATGTGATTTAGTTTACAAAGTAGTGCTTTATGCTTTGTTCTTCTTTCCTTTGTTCCTGAAATTTGTTCCTGTTAGGAACAAGTTAGGGTTAGGTTTAGGGCTTAGGGTTAGGGTTAGTGTTAGGTTTAGGGGCTTAGGTTAGGTTAATGTTATATCACTTTTCACTTTTCCTGTTATAATAATAGAACAGGCGACACGAATGTGAATTAGTTTACAAAGTTGTGCTTTATTGCTTTCTGTTATTTCGATGAAAAATTGTTTCTTTGCTATACATTTCGATATATTGCTTTTCAGTTTTCCTGTATTTCCAATTGAGCAAGTGACACACATGTAATTTAGTTTACAAAGTAGTGCTTTGCGCTTATGTTCTTTGGATGGAAACTTTTTCCTGTTAGGAAGAAGTTAGTGTTATGATTAGCGAGGGTTAGGGTTAGTGTAGGGTTAGAGTTAGTGTTAGTGTTACGATTAGGGTTAGGCTTAGGTTAGTGTTAGGATTAGGCTAAGGGTTAGGGGCTTAGGTTTAGGGTTAGGGTTATATCACTTTTCAGTTTTCCTGTTATAATAATTGAACAGGCGACACGAATGTGAATTTGTTTACAAAGTTGTGCTTTATGCTTTCTGTTCTTTAGATGAAATCTTGTTTCTTTATGCACATTTCGATATATCACTTTTCAGTTTTCCTGAATTCCTAATTGAGCCAGCGACACACATGTGACTTAGTTTACAAAGTAGTGCTTAGCGTTTCTGTTCATCTGTTGGAAACTTGTTTCTGTGCTGTACAGTGTGATATATCAATTTTCAGTTTTCCTGTTATAATAATTGAATAGGCGACACGAATGTGAATTTGTTTACAAAGTTGTGCTTTATGCTTTCTGTTCTTTAATGGAAACATGTTCCTGTGCTGTACAGTTTGATATATCACTTTTCAGTTTTCCTGTTATAATAATTGTACGGGCGACTTGTATGTGAATTAGTTTACACAGTTGTGCTTTATGCTTGTTCTTTTCGATGGAAACTTATTCCTGTATTGTACAGTTCGATATATCACTTTTCAGTTTTCCTGTTATAATAATTGAACAGGCGACACAAATGTGAATTAGTTTACAAAGTTGTGCTTTGCGTTTCTGTTCTTTGGATGGAAACTTGTTCCTGTGCTGTACAGTGCGTTATATCACTTTTCAGTTTTCCTGTATTCCTAATTGAGCAAGTGGCACACATGTGATTTAGTTTACAAAGTAGTGCTTTGCGTTTATGTTCTTTAATTGGAAACTTGTTCCTGTCAGGAACAAATTAGGTTAGGCTTAAGGTTAGGTTAGGTAGGGTTGGATTTAGGTTAGGTAGGTTTAGGTTTAGGTTAGGTTAGGTTAGGGTTAGGGTTAGGGTTTGGGTTAGGGGTACGGTTAGGGGCTTAAGGTTAGGGTTAATGTTATATCACTTTTCAGGTTTCCTGTTATAATAATTGAACGGGCGACACGTATGTGAATTAGTTTACAAAGTTGTGCTCTGTGTTTCTCTTCTTTCGATGGAAACATGTTTCTGTGCCGTACAGTGCGAGATAACACTTTTCAGTTTTCCTGTATTCCTAATTGAGCGAGTAACACACATGAGATTTAGTTTACAATGTAGTGCTTTGAGTTTCTGTTCTTCTGTTAGAAAGTTTTTTCTGTGCTGTACAGTGGTATATATCACTTTTCAGTTTTCCTGTTATAATAATTGAATGGGTGACAAGTATGTGAATTAGTTTACACAGTTGAGCTTTGTGTTTCTCTTCTTTCGATGGAAACTTGTTCCTTTACTATACAGTTCGATATATCACTTCTCAGTTTTCCTGTCATAATAATTGAACAGGCGACACAAATGTGAATTAGTTTACAAAGTTGTGCTTTGCCTTTCTGTTCTTTCGATGAAAACTTGTTTCTTTGCCGTACATTTCAGTATATCGCTTTTCAGTTTTTCTGTATTCCTAATTGAGCGAGTGCACACATGTGATTTAGTTTACAAAGTAGTGATTTGCGTTTTTGTTCTTTCATTGGAAACTGTTTCCTGTTAGGAACAAGTTAGTGTTAGGTTAGGTTTAGGTTAGGGTTGGGTTAGGGTTAGGGTAGGGTAGAGTTAGGGTTAGGGTTAGGGGTTAGGGTTAGGGTTAAGGTTAGGGTTAGGTTTAGGTTAGGGTTAGGTTAGGTTAGGGTTAGGTTTAGGTAGGGTTAGGTTAGGCCTAGGGTTAGGGTTAGGTTAGGGTTAGGGTTAGGGTTAGGTTAGGGTAGGGTTAGGGTCTTACGGGTAGGGTTAGGGTTATATCACATTTCAGTTTTCCTTTATAATATTTGAACAGGCTACACGAATGTGAATTTGTTTACAAAGTTGTGCTTTGTGTTTCTGTTCTTTCGTTGAAAACTTGTTTCTTTGCAGTACATTTCGATATATCGCTTTTCAGTTTTCCTGAATTCCTAATTGAGCAAGCGACACACATGTGATTTAGTTTACAAAGTAGTGCTTTATGCTTTCTGTTCTTCTGTTGGATACTTGTTTCCACATGATAATCTCCCTAGATGCTGAAAAAGCCTTTGACAAAATTCAACATCCATTCATGTTCAAAGTATTGGAGAGATCAGGGATACAAGGCACATATCTAAACATAGTAAAGGTGATATACAGCAAGCCTATAGCCAACATCAAACTGAACGGAGAGAAACTTAAAGCAATACCACTGAAATCAGGGACAAGACAAGGCTGCCCACTCTCTGCATATCTCTTCAACATAGTGCTGGAAGTCCTTGCTAGAACAATAAGGCAGTTGAAGGAGATCAAGGGGATGCAAATTGGAAAGGAAGAAGTCAAATTACCTGTATTCTTAATTGAGCGAGCGACACACATGTGATTTAGTTTACAAAGTAGTGCTTTTATGCTTGTTCTTCTGTTGGAAACTTGTTTCTGTGCTGTACAGTGTGATATATCACATTTCACTTTTCCTGTTATAATAATTGAATGGGCGATATGGATGTGAATTAGTTTACAAAGTTGTGCTTTGTGTTTCTGTTCTTCGATGGAAACGTGTAACTCTGCTGTACAGTTCGATATATGACTTTTCAGTTTTCCTGTTATAATAATTGAACAGGCGACACGTTTGTGAATTAGTTTACAAAGTTGTACTTTGCGTTTCTGTTCTTTCGATGGAAACTTGTTCCTGTGTTGTACAGTGCGATATATCACTTTTCAGTTATCCTATATTCCTAATTGAGCGAGTGGCACACGTGTAATTTAATTTAAAAAGTAGTGCTTTGCATTTGTGTTCTGTCGTTGGAAACTTGTTCCTGTTAGGAACAAGGTAGCTTTAGAGTTAGGGTTACTGTTAGCGTTAGAATAGGGGAAGGGTTAGGGTTAGGTTAGGGTTAGGGGTTAGGTTAGGGTTAGGGTTAGTGTTAGGCAAGGGGTTAGTGTTAGTGGTAGGGTTAGGGTTAGTGTTAGGCAAGTGGTTAGGTTAGGTTTAGGGTTAGGGGTTAGGGGTTAGGGTTAGGTTAGGGTTAGGGGGTTAGGGTTAGGGTTATGGTTAGGTTAGGGGTATATCACTTTCAGTTTTCCTGTTATACTAATTGAACAGGCGACACGTATGTGAATTAGTTTACAAAGTTATGCTTTATGCTTTTTGTTCTTTCTCGATGTAAAACTTGTTTCTGTGCAGTACAGTGCGAGATAACACTTTTCAGTTTTCCTGTATTCCTAATGGAGCAAGCGACACAAAAATGTGATTCCGCTTAAATGTAGTGCTTTGCTTTTCTGTTCTTTCGATCTAAACTTGTTTCTGTGCTCTACAGTATAATATATCACTTTTCCGCTTTCCTGTTATAATAATTGAACGGGCGACATGTATGTGAATTAGTTTACAAAGTTGTGCTTTGCGCTTTCTGTTCTTTGATGGAAACGTGTACCTCTGCTGTATAGTTCGATATATGACTTTTCAGTTTTCCTGTTATAATAATTGAACAGGCCACACGCTTGTGAATTAGTTTACAAAGTTGTACTTTGCGCTTCTGTTCTTTCGATGGAAACTTGTTCCTGTGCTGTACAGTGCGATATATATCACTTTTCAGTTATCCTATATTCCTAATTGAGCAAGTGACACATATGTAATTTAATTTACAAAGTAGTGCTTTGCGCTTATGTTCTGTCGTTGGAAACTTGTTCCTGTTAGTAACAAGGTAGCTTTAGGTTAGGTTACTGTTAGCGTAGGTAGGGAAGGGTTAGGTTAGGGTTAGGTTAGGGTTAGGGTTAGGGTTAGGGTTAGGGTTAGTGTTAGGCAAGGGGTTAGTGTTAGGTAGGGTTAGGGTTAGTGTTAGGCAAGTGGTTAGGGTTAGGTTTAGGTTAGGGTTAGAGGTTAGGTTAGGGTTAGGTTAGGGGTTAGGGTTAGCGCTATGGTTAGGTTAGGGTATATCACTTTTCAGTTTTCCTGTTATACTAATTGAACAGGCGACACGTATGTGAATTAGTTTACAAAGTTGTGCTTTGCTTTTGTTCTTTCGATGTAAACTTGTTTCTGTGCAGTACAGTGCGAGATAACACTTTTCAGTTTTCCTGTATTCCTAATGGAGCAAGCGACACAAATGTGATTCCGCTTAAATGTAGTGCTTTGCTTTTCTGTTCTTTCGATCTAAACTTTTTTCTGTGCTCTACAGTATAATATATCACTTTTCCGTTTTCCTGTTATAATAATTGAACAGGCGACACGTATGTGAATTAGTTTACAAAGTTGTGCTTTGTGTTTCTGTTCTTTCAATCAAAACTTGTTTCTTTGCCATACAGTTCGATATATCACTTTTCAGTTTTGCTGTATTCAGAATTGAGCGAGCAACACACATATGATTTAGTTTACAAAGTAGTGTTTTGCTTTTCTCTTCTTTCGTTCGAAACTTGTTCCTGTGCTGTACAGTGTGATATATCACTTTTCATTTTCCTGTTATAATAATTGAAGGGGCGACAGGTATGAAAATTAGTTTACAACGTGGTGCTTTGTGTTTCTGTTCTTTCGATGGAAACTTGTTTCTGTGCAGTACAGTGCGAGATAACGCTTTTCAGTTTTCTTGTATTCCTAATGGAGCAAGGGAAACACATATGATTCCATTTAAAAGTAGTGCTTTGCTTTTCTGTTCTTTCCTTGGAAACTTGTTCCTGTGCTGTATGGTGCGATATATCACTTTTCAATTTTCCTGTATTCCTAATTGAGCGAAGCGACACATGTGAATTAGTTTACAAAGTAGTGCTATGCTCTTCTGTTTTTTCGTTGTAACCTTCTTCCTGTGGTGTACAGTGCATTATATCACTTTTCAGTTTTCCTGTTATAATAATTGAACAGGCGACACGTATGTGAATTAGTTTACAAAGTTGTGCTTTGCTTTTCTGTTCTTTCGTTGGAAACTTGTGCCTGTGCTGTACAGTGCGATATATTACTTTTCAGTTTTCCTGTATTCCTAATTGAATGAGTGACACACATGTGATATAGTTTACAATGTAGTTCTTTGCATTTATGTTCTTTCGTTGGAAACTTTTTCCTGTTAGGAACAAGTTAGGCTTAGGGTTAGGTTTAGGTTAAGGGTTAATGTTAGGTAGGGTTAAGGTTTGGGTTAGGTTAAGGTTAGTTTTTAGGTTAGGCTTAGTGTTAGGTTAGGTTAGTTAGTGTTAGGGTTAGGTTAGGGTTATATCTCTTTCAGTTTTACTGTTATAATAATTGAACAGGCAACACGTATGTGAATTAGTTTACAATGTTGTGCTTTGCCTTTTGTTCTTTCAATGGAAACCTGTTTCTGTGCAGTACAGTGCGAGATAACACTTTTCAGTTTTCCTTTATTCCTAAAGGAGCAATCGACACACATGTGATTCCGCTTAAAAGTAGTGCTTTGCTTTTCTGTTCTTTCTTTGGAAACTTGTTCCTGTGCTGCACAGTGCGATATATCACTTTTCAGTTTTTTTGTATTTGATTGAGCGAGCGACACACATGTGACTTAGTTTACAAAGTAGTGCTTTATGCTTATTTTTCTTTCGTTGGAAACTTGTTCCTGTTAGGAACAACTTAGCTTTAGTGTTAGAGTTAGGGTTAGGGTTGCCGTTAGGGATAGTGGTTAGGATTAGTGTTAGGTTTAGGGTTAGGGGGTTAGGTTAGGATTATGGTTATTCTTATGGTTAGGTTATATCACTTTTTGGTTTTCCTGTTATAATAATTGAACAGGCGATACATATGTGAATTACTTTACAAAGTTGTGCTTTGCCTTTCTGTTCTTTCAATGGAAACTTGTTTCTGTGCCATACAGTGAGAGATGACACTTTCAGTTTTCCTGTATTCCTAATTTAGCGAGTGACACACATGTGACTTAGTTTATAAAGTAGTATGCTTTATGCTTATATTCTTTTGTTGGAAACTTGTTCCTGTTAGGAAATATTTATTTAGGTTAGGTTAGGGTTAGGTTAGTGGTTAGGATTAGGTTAGGTTAGGTTAGGGTTATGGTTAGGGTTATATTACTTTTCAGTTTTCCTGTTATAATAATTGAACGGACGACACGTATGTGAATTAGTTTACAAAGTTGTGCTTTGCGTTTCTGTTCTTTCGATAGAAACTTGTTTCTCTGCCATACAGTGAGAGATGACACTTTTCAGTTTTCCTGTATTCCTAATTGAGTGAGCGACACACATGTGATTCCATTTAAAAGTACTGCTTTGCTTTTCTGTTCTTTCCTTCGAAACTTGTTTCTGTGCTGTATGGTGCCATATATCACTTTTGAGTTTTCCTGTATTCCTATTTTTGAGCAACACAAATGTGAGTTAGTTTACAAAAGAGTGCTTTGCTTTTCTGTTCTTTCGTTCGAAACTTGTTCCTGTACTGTACAATTCAATATATCACTTTTCAGTTTTCCTGAATTCCTAATTTGTGAGCGACACACATGTGATTTAGTTTAAAAGTATTGCTTTGTGTTTCTCTTCTTCTGTTGGAAACTTGTTTCTGTGCTGTACAGTGTGATATATCACTTTTCACTTTTCTTGTTATAATAATTGAACGGGCGACATGGATGTGAATTAGTTTACAAAGTTGTGCTTTGTGTTTCTGTTCTTCGTTGGAAACTTGTACCTCTGCTGTACAGTTCGATATATGACTTTTCAGTTTTCCTGTTATAATAATTGAACAGGCGACACGCTTGTGAATTAGTTTACAAAGTTGTACTTTTATGCTTGTTCTTTCGATGGAAACTTGTTCCTGTGCTGTACAGTGCGATATATCACTTTTCAGTTATCCTATATTCCTAATTGAGCGAGTGGCACACATGTAATTTAATTTAAAAAGTAGTGCTTTGCATTTATGTTCTGTCGTTGGAAACTTGTTCCTGTTAGTAACAAGGTAGCTTTAGGTTAGGTTACTGTTAGCGTTAGGGTAGGGGGTTAGGGGTTAGGGTTAGGTAAGGTTAGGTTAGGTTAGGTTTAGGTTAGGTTAGGTTTAGGGTTAGGCAAGTGGTTAGGGTTAGGTTAGGGGTTAGGGTTAGGGTTAGGGGTTAGGTTAGGGTATATCACTTTTCAGTTTTCCTGTTATACTAATTGAACAGGCGACACGTATGTGAATTAGTTTACAAAGTTGTGCTTTATGCTTTTGTTCTTTCTTGATGTAAACTTGTTTCTGTGCAGTACAGTGCGAGATAACACTTTTTAGTTCTCCTGTATTCCTAATGGAGCAAGCGACACAAATGTGATTCCGCTTAAATGTAGTGCTTTGCTTTTCTGTTCTTTCGATCTAAACTTATTTCTGTGCTCTACAGTATAATATATCACTTTTCCGCTTTCCTGTTATAATAATTGAATGGGCTTACATGTATGTGAATTAGTTTACAAAGTTGTGCTTTATGCTTCTGTTCTTCGATGGAAACTTGTTTCTGTTCAGTACAGTGCGAGATAACACTTTTCAGTTTTCCTGTATTCCTAATGGAGCAAGCGACACAAATGAGATTCCGCTTAAATTTAGTGCTTTGCTTTTCTGTTCTTTCGATGGAAACTTATTCCTGTATTGTACAGTTCGATATATCACTTTTCAGTTTTCCTGTTATAATAATTGAACAGGCGACACAAATGTGAATTAGTTTACAAAGTTGTGCTTTATGCTTTCTGTTCTTTGATGGAAACTTGTTCCTGTGCTGTACAGTGCGTTATATCACTTTTCAGTTTTCCTGTATTCCTAATTGAGCAAGTGGCACACATGTGATTTAGTTTACAAAGTAGTGCTTTATGCTTATGTTCTTTAATTGGAAACTTGTTCCTGTCAGAACAAATTAGGTTAGGCTTAAGGTTAGGTTAGGTAGGGTTGGATTTAGGTTAGGTAGGTTTAGGTTAGGTTAGGTTAGGTTAGGTTAGGTTAGGGTTGGGTTAGGGCACGGTTAGGGGCTTAAGGTTAGGTTAATGTTATATCACTTTTCAGGTTTCCTGTTATAATAATTGAACGGGCGACACGTATGTGAATTAGTTTACAAAGTTGTGCTCTGTGTTTCTCTTTCTTCGATGGAAACATGTTTCTGTGCCGTATAGTGCGTAGATAACACTTTTCAGTTTTCCTGTATTCCTAATTGAGCGAGTAACACACATGAGATTTAGTTTACAATGTAGTGCTTTGAGTTTCTGTTCTTCTGTTAGAAAGTTTTTTCTGTGCTGTACAGTGGTATATATCACTTTTCAGTTTTCCTGTTATAATAATTGAATGGGTGACAAGTATGTGAATTAGTTTACACAGTTGAGCTTTGTGTTTCTCTTTCTTTCGATGGAAACTTGTTCCTTTACTATACAGTTCGATATATCACTTCAGTTTTCCTGTCATAATAATTGAACAGGCGACACAAATGTGAATTAGTTTACAAAGTTGTGCTTTGCCTTTCTGTTCTTTCGATGAAAACTTGTTTCTGTGCCGCATATTTCAGTATATCGCTTTTCAGTTTTTCTGTATTCCTAATTGAGCGAGTGCACACATGTGATTTAGTTTACAAAGTAGTGATTTGCGCTTTTTCTTTTTCATTGGAAACTGTTTCCTGTTAGGAACAAGTTAGTGTTAGGTTAGGTTTAGGGTTAGGGTTAGGTTAGGGTTAGGTAGGGTAGAGTTAGGGTTAGGGTTAGGGTTAGGTTAGGCTTAAGGTTAGGTTAGGCTTAGGTTTAGGGTTAGGTTAGGTTAGGTTAGGTTTTTTAGGGTTAGGCTAGGCCTGAACAGGTTAGGTTAGCTGTTAGGTTAGGTTAGGGTAGGGTTAGGGTCTTACGGGTAGGGTTAGGTTATATCACATTTCAGTTTTCCTTTATAATATTTGAACAGGCTACACGAATGTGAATTTGTTTACAAAGTTGTGCTTTGTGTTTCTGTTCTTTCGTTGAAAACTTGTTTCTTTGCAGTACATTTCGATATATCGCTTTTCAGTTTTCCTGAATTCCTAATTGAGCAAGCGACACACACATGTGATTTAGTTTACAAAGTAGTGCTTTATGCTTGTTCTTCTGTTGGATACTTGTTTCCACATGATAATCTCCCTAGATGCTGAAAATCCTTTGACAAAATTCAACATCCATTCATGTTCAAAGTATTGGAGAGATCAGGGATACAAGGCACATATCTAAACATAGTAAAGGTGATATACAGCAAGCCTATAGCCAACATCAAACTGAACGGAGAGAAACTTAAAGCAATACCACTGAAATCAGGGACAAGACAAGGCTGCCCACTCTCTGCATATCTCTTCAACATAGTGCTGGAAGTCCTTGCTAGAACAATAAGGCAGTTGAAGGAGATCAAGGGGATGCAAATTGGAAAGGAAGAAGTCAAATTACCTGTATTCTTAATTGAGCGAGCGACACACATGTGATTTAGTTTACAAAGTAGTGCTTTGCGTTTCTGTTCTTCTGTTGGAAACTTGTTTCTGTGCTGTACAGTGTGATATATCACATTTCACTTTTCCTGTTATAATAATTGAATGGGCGATATGGATGTGAATTAGTTTACAAAGTTGTGCTTTGTGTTTCTGTTCTTCGATGGAAACGTGTAACTCTGCTGTACAGTTCGATATATGACTTTTCAGTTTTCCTGTTATAATAATTGAACAGGCGACACGTTTGTGAATTAGTTTACAAAGTTGTACTTTGCGTTTCTGTTCTTTCGATGGAAACTTGTTCCTGTGTTGTACAGTGCGATATATCACTTTTCAGTTATCCTATATTCCTAATTGAGCGAGTGGCACACGTGTAATTTAATTTAAAAAGTAGTGCTTTGCATTTGTGTTCTGTCGTTGGAAACTTGTTCCTGTTAGGAACAAGGTAGCTTTAGAGTTAGGGTTACTGTTAGCGTTAGAATAGGGAAGGGTTAGGTTAGGTTAGGGTTAGGGTTAGGTTACGCTAGGTTAGGTTAGTGTTAGGCAAGGGTTAGTGTTAGTGGTAGGGTTAGGGTTAGTGTTAGGCAAGTGGTTAGGGAGGCGGCTTAGGTTAGGTTTAGGTTAGGCTAGTTTGGTTAGGCTAGGGTTAGGTTAGGGTTATGGTTAGGGTTAGGGGTATATCACTTTTCAGTTTTCCTGTTATACTAATTGAACAGGCGACACGTATGTGAATTAGTTTACAAAGTTATGCTTTATGCTTTTGTTCTTTCTGATGTAAACTTGTTTCTGTGCAGTACAGTGCGAGATAACACTTTTCAGTTTTCCTGTATTCCTAATGGAGCAAGCGACACAAATGTGATTCCGCTTAAATGTAGTGCTTTGCTTTTCTGTTCTTTCGATCTAAACTTGTTTCTGTGCTCTACAGTATAATATATCACTTTTCCGCTTTCCTGTTATAATAATTGAACGGGCTTACATGTATGTGAATTAGTTTACAAAGTTGTGCTTTATTATGCTTGTTCTTTGATGGAAACGTGTACCTCTGCTGTACAGTTCGATATATGACTTTTCAGTTTTCCTGCTATAATAATTGAACAGGCCACACGCTTGTGAATTAGTTTACAAAGTTGTACTTTGTGCTTCTGTTCTTTCGATGGAAACTTGTTCCTGTGCTGTACAGTGCGATATATCACTTTTCAGTTATCCTATATTCCTAATTGAGCAAGTGACACATATGTAATTTAATTTACAAAGTAGTGCTTTGCGCTTATGTTCTGTCGCTGGAAACTTGTTCCTGTTAGTAACAAGGCAGCTTTAGGTTAGGGTTACTGTTAGCGTTAGGTAGGGGGAAGGGTTAGGTTAGGTTAGGGTTAGGGTTAGGGTTAGGTTAGGGTTAGTGTTAGGCAAGGGGGTTAGTGTTAGGTAGGGTTAGGTTAGTGTTAGGCAAGGGTTAGGTTAGGCTTAGGTTAGGGTTAGAGGTTAGGCTTAGGTTAGGGTTAGGGTTAGCGCTATGGTTAGGGTTAGGGTATATCACTTTTCAGTTTTCCTGTTATACTAATTGAACAGGCGACACGTATGTGAATTAGTTTACAAAGTTGTGCTTTATGCTTTTGTTCTTTCGATGTAAACTTGTTTCTGTGCAGTACAGTGCGAGATAACACTTTTCAGTTTTCCTGTATTCCTAATGGAGCAAGCGACACAAATGTGATTCCGCTTAAATGTAGTGCTTTGCTTTTCTGTTCTTTCGATCTAAACTTTTTCTGTGCTCTACAGTATAATATATCACTTTTCCGCTTTTCCTGTTATAATAATTGAACAGGCAACACGTATGTGAATTAGTTTACAAAGTTGTGCTTTGTGTTTCTGTTCTTTCAATCAAAACTTGTTTCTTTGCCATACAGTTCGATATATCACTTTTCAGTTTTGCTGTATTCAGAATTGAGCGAGCAACACACATATGATTTAGTTTACAAAGTAGTGTTTTGCTTTTTCTTCTTTTCTGCTCAAAACTTGTTCCTGTGCTGTACAGTGTGATATATCACTTTTCATTTTCCTGTTATAATAATTGAAGGGGCGACAGGTATGAAAATTAGTTTACAACGTGGTGCTTTGTGTTTCTGTTCTTTCGATGGAAACTTGTTTCTGTGCAGTACAGTGCGAGATAACGCTTTTCAGTTTTCTTGTATTCCTAATGGAGCAAGGGAAACACATATGATTCCATTTAAAAGTAGTGCTTTGCTTTTCTGTTCTTTCCTTGGAAACTTGTTCCTGTGCTGTATGGTGCGATATATCACTTTTCAATTTTCCTGTATTCCTAATTGAGCGAGCGACACACATGTGAATTAGTTTACAAAGTAGTGCTATGCTCTTCTGTTTTTTCGTTGTAACCTTCTTCCTGTGGTGTACAGTGCATTATATCACTTTTCAGTTTTCCTGTTATAATAATTGAACAGGCTTACACGTATGTGAATTAGTTTACAAAGTTGTGCTTTGCTTTTCTGTTCTTTCTTGGGGAAACTTGTGCCTGTGCTGTACAGTGCGATATATTACTTTTCAGTTTTCCTGTATTCCTAATTGAATGAGTGACACACATGTGATATAGTTTACAATGTAGTTCTTTGCATTTATGTTCTTTCGTTGGAAACTTTTTCCTGTTAGGAACAAGTTAGGCTTAGGGTTAGGTTTAGGTTAAGGGTTAATGTTAGGTAGGGTTAAGGTTTGGGTTAGGTTAAGGTTTTAGGTTTTTAGGTTAGGCTTAGTGTTAGGTTAGTGTTAGGTTAGGGTTAGGGTTATATCTCTTTCAGTTTTACTGTTATAATAATTGAACAGGCAACACGTATGTGAATTAGTTTACAATGTTGTGCTTTGCCTTTTTTGTTCTTTCAATGGAAACCTGTTTCTGTGCAGTACAGTGCGAGATAACACTTTTCAGTTTTCCTTTATTCCTAAAGGAGCAATCGACACACATGTGATTCCGCTTAAAAGTAGTGCTTTGCTTTTCTGTTCTTTCTTTGGAAACTTGTTCCTGTGCTGCACAGTGCGATATATCACTTTTCAGTTTTTTTGTATTTGATTGAGCGAGCGACACACATGTGACTTAGTTTACAAAGTAGTGCTTTATGCTTATTTTCTTTCGTTGGAAACTTGTTCCTGTTAGGAACAACTTAGCTAACACTAGTGTTAGAGTTAGGTTAGGCTGCCGTTAGGATAGTGGTTAGGATTAGTGTTAGGTTTAGGTTAGGGTTAGGTTAGGATTATGGTTATTCTTATGGTTAGGTTATATCACTTTTTGGTTTTCCTGTTATAATAATTGAACAGGCGATACATATGTGAATTACTTTACAAAGTTGTGCTTTGCCTTTCTGTTCTTTCAATGGAAACTTGTTTCTGTGCCATACAGTGAGAGATGACACTTTTCAGTTTTCCTGTATTCCTAATTTAGCGAGTGACACACATGTGACTTAGTTTATAAAGTAGTGCTTTATGCTTATATTCTTTTTGTTCAAACTTGTTCCTGTTAGGAAATATTTAGCGTTAGGGTTAGGTTAGTGGTTAGGATTAGGTTAGGTTAGGGTTAGGGTGGTTAGGCTATATTACTTTTCAGTTTTCCTGTTATAATAATTGAACGGACGACACGTATGTGAATTAGTTTACAAAGTTGTGCTTTATGCTTGTTCTTTCTCGATAGAAACTTGTTTCTCTGCCATACAGTGAGAGATGACACTTTTCAGTTTTCCTGTATTCCTAATTGAGCGAGCGACACACATGTGATTCCATTTAAAAGTACTGCTTTGCTTTTCTGTTCTTTCCTTCGAAACTTGTTTCTGTGCTGTATGGTGCCATATATCACTTTTGAGTTTTCCTGTATTCCTATTTTTGAGCAACACAAATGTGAGTTAGTTTACAAAAGAGTGCTTTGCTTTTCTGTTCTTTCGTTCGAAACTTGTTCCTGTACTGTACAATTCGATATATCACTTTTCAGTTTTCCTGAATTCCTAATTTGTGAGCGACACACACATGTGATTTAGTTTAAAAGTATTGCTTTGTGTTTCTCTTCTTCTGTTGGAAACTTGTTTCTGTGCTGTACAGTGTGATATATCACTTTTCACTTTTCTTGTTATAATAATTGAACGGGCGACATGGATGTGAATTAGTTTACAAAGTTGTGCTTTGTGTTTCTGTTCTTCGTTGGAAACTTGTACCTCTGCTGTACAGTTCGATATATGACTTTTCAGTTTTCCTGTTATAATAATTGAACAGGCGACACGTTTGTGAATTAGTTTACAAAGTTGTACTTTGCGTTTCTGTTCTTTCGATGGAAACTTGTTCCTGTGCTGTACAGTGCGATATATCACTTTTCAGTTATCCTATATTCCTAATTGAGCGAGTGGCACACATGTAATTTAATTTAAAAAGTAGTGCTTTGCATTTATGTTCTGTCGTTGGAAACTTGTTCCTGTTAGTAACAAGGTAGCTTTAGGTTAGGGTTACTGTTAGCTTAGGGTAGGGGGAGGGTTAGGTTAGGTAAGGGGTTAGGTTAGGTTAGGTTTAGGTTAGGGTTAGGTTAGGTTAGGTTAGGGTTAGGGTTAGGTTAGGTTATGGTTAGGTTAGGGGGTATATCACTTTTCAGTTTTCCTGTTATACTAATTGAACAGGCGACACGTATGTGAATTAGTTTACAAAGTTGTGCTTTGCGCTTTTGTTCTTTCGATGTAAACTTGTTTCTGTGCAGTACAGTGCGAGATAACACTTTTAGTTTTCCTGTATTCCTAATGGAGCAAGCGACACAAAAATGTGATTCCGCTTAAATGTAGTGCTTTGCTTTTCTGTTCTTTCGATCTAAACTTATTTCTGTGCTCTACAGTATAATATATCACTTTTCCGCTTTCCTGTTATAATAATTGAATGGGCGATATGTATGTGAATTAGTTTACAAAGTTGTGCTTTTATGCTTGTTCTTTCGATGGAAACTTGTTTCTGTGCAGTACAGTGCGTAGATAACACTTTTCAGTTTCCTGTATTCCTAATGGAGCAAGCGACACAAATGAGATTCCGCTTAAATTTAGTGCTTTGCTTTTCTGTTCTTTCGTGGAAACTTGTTCCTGTGCCGCCCAGTGCATTATATCACTTTTCAGTTTTCCTGTAATAATAATTGAACGGGCAACACGTATGTGAATTAGTTTACAAAGTTGTGCTTTGTGTTTCTGTTCTTTCAATGAAAACTTGTTTCTTTGCCATACAGTTCGATATATCACTTTTCAGTTTTGCTGTATTCAGAATTGAGCGAGCAACACACATATGATTTAGTTTACAAAGTAGTGTTTTGCTTTTCTTTCTTTCGCTCAAACTTGTTCCTGTGCTGTACAGTGCGATATATCACTTTTCATTTTCCTGTTGTAATAATTGAAGGGGCGACACGTATGAAAATTAGTTTACAACGTGGTGCTTTGTGTTTCTGTTCTTTCGATGGAAACTTGTTTCTGTGCAGTACAGTGCGAGATAACGCTTCAGTTTTCTTTGTATTCCTAATGGAGCAAGGGAAACACATATGATTCCATTTAAAAGTAGTGCTTTGCTTTTCTGTTCTTTCCTTGGAAACTTGTTCCTGTGCTGTATGGTGCGATATATCACTTTTCAGTTTTCCTGTATTCCTAATTGAGCGAGCGACACACATGTGATTTAGTTTACAAAGTATTGCTTTGCTTACTGTTCTTCTGTTGGAAACCTGTTTCTGTGCTGTACAGTGTGATATATCACTGTTTAGTTTTCCTGTTATAATAACTGAAAGGGCAACACGTATGTGCATTAGTTCACAAAGTTGTGCTTTGCGTTTCTGTTCTTTCTTTATTTTTTCTCTTTTTTTTTAACCATGTTTATAACAGCTTTATTTGTAATAGCCAGAACCTGGAAACAACCCAGATGTCCATCATCGTAGGAGTGGGTATAGAAATTGTGTTATTTTTATACAATGGAATACTACTCAGCAATCAAAAAGGTGGAAATCATGAAATTTGCAGGCAAATGGTGGGATCTAGAAAAGATCATTTTGAGGGAAATAACTCATATTTTTTAATGTTTCATATTTTTAAAAAATTAATCTACCTTATGCAGTCACTGGCTACAACCATTCAATACTTTTGAGATGTGTTCTCATTTTAACATTTCATTCTCTAATTTATCCCTTAAATGAATCCAATTTACAAGTCAGATTGAAAACAATTTTCCCAAGCCTGCCTCTATTATTCTTATCTCATTATCGCACCTATTTTACATGCTGTCACTACAATTTTCGCAAAGCCTAACTCTGTCATGTTAATATTTATTAATACATGCAGATCATCATGAAAATCTGAGTAGGTGAAATACATATTTTCATATTCCACTAATAATATTATTTTACTTCATATATATTTACTGAAATATAGATACACATGTTTGCATTTATATATATATATATATATATATATATATATATATATATATATATTGTCACAATGCCATGTAATTATGAGTACACTGGGCAGTGTTCTAAAGTACTCAAATTTTAAGTTCTGAAACTAAGTTGATAAAACTTTACCATTCTGTGTAACAACTTCAAGTATAAAATTATAGTATTGAGTATCCATGGCTCACTGTAAGAGGGTCAGAGCATAGTAGTATTATCTTTGTGTTTGATATCAACATCCAAAATGGAAAGCTATGCTTCTGATTGGTTGTGTTTCTATTCATTCACTTAACTCACATTTATTAAAATTTGACAGTGAATAATGTCAATATTTTAACCTTACTAAGTAAAATATTTTTAAAATCTTCTGAACTTATTAGAAGATCATAATATGCTACATAGAATATTTTAGATGACAATGTGGGTTTTGCATTTTAGTCTGTTATATGATGGTTTATATTTATTGAATTTTATACATTGAATTATCCCTAAATTTCTCAGATGAAGCCTAGTTGATCATGATGGTTGATGTTTTTGATGTGTTTCTGGATTTTTTTATATTTTATCTTTTTTTTTTTTTTTCAATGCAGTTTATTCAGGAACCTTGAACAATCATCTGACCCTGGGGAAAGCCAGCCCACTTTAAATAGCCTCTGGGTAGCGAACCTCAGCATGCCACGTGGGCAATGCAGATAGGTCCACATACATGGAAGCAAGCCAGATCCTCAGCCTTAGCCAAATGTGGAGTTGTTTTTGACAGAGAGCACTCACCATCGGGAAGGTGGAAGGCGGATACCAGCTCCATCTTTCAGGCGCAGTATTACGCAGCTCTCTACAGTGCCCCCTTTTTGTTTTGGATGCATCAGGCAAGAGTAGAGGTCTGATCTCTGATATTAGAAATAAATTGGGACTTTGTACCGATGTTCATTTAGGTGTCATCCACCCAAGAGCATCAGACCTGTCCGATACCTTTTTCTCAGAGGCGGGACCTGGGGCATCAACCTGCATGCATTCAGACATGCTCTTCTCTGGGTCCAAGGCTGCTGACCCTGAGTGCAGTGCTTAGCCTTGCATCCTGAGCGTAACATTTTGGCTTTTTATGGTAGCCAACCATGCTTGGGTAGACTGTCCTGCTTCAATGGCTATAAAGGCCTGAATGGTCATGGCTGCATTACGCTGTTGTGAGACTCTAATCTTGCATATATACCACAGGCAAACCAAGGTGACCAACACCAGAAGGCCTGATAACGCTCCCATGCCAGCCCATTCCTTCAGATGATTCATGGCTGCAGCAATCCATGATGATAATCCTGTGGCTAGTCCTGCGTCCACTCTAGTAGAATTTACCATGACAATGGCCACTCTCAGCTGGTCCATCATAGTATCGAATTCTCCAGTCCAATTACCTAAAATATAGCTTGACGATTGTTTAGACAGATTTGCAGCACAGGGAAAATTCTCATGTTGTATGCTAGTGACACAAAGTCCAGCATAATTTCATTGACAGGCACGTTGAGCCATTTGCCATACGGTATCAATTTGCTCCTGCACGAGGTCAAACCTCTGATTGAACACCATCAAACCTCCTTTTAGTTGAGCATTAATTCCTTTTTGTACATCTAAGGCATGAGCTACCTTGGCTAAAAGGTTATTCAGTGTCTGAGCAGTCTGCCCAGTATGACTCATGGCTAATGCCGTGGTGGTAGCTCCAACAGCCGCCAATGAGATGGCAGTAACAATGGCAGCTGTAATTCCAAGATCCCTTTTCTGTCTGAAGAGAGTCATAGCGTGAGGGCATCAATGGGCACAGGCACCAAGCGAGGCATGTGAGTAACCAGCAGGTAAATTTACTAGCATTACAGCATTGGGCAAAAAAGCAAGTATCATTACTACAATTACTTGGCTCTATCTGGCTAATAATGAATAAAAATGGGGGATGTAAACAAACAGGTGTGGGCTTATAGGAAATATTATGAGAATCCTTAACCCCCTCGTTGGAACATCCTGCATTGGTTCTAGAACTAGCAGTGGTGGTGTCCGAGGTCTGAGTAGGCTCAGGAGACCAATACCCCCAGGGCGAGACGTGCTCCATGTAAATTGACTAACTCCAAGTTTTCCTCCAATTTTGAAAGTCATTTAAGGTTCTTCAATTATTATTTTTTCCTTTTTTTAAATTTTTCATCAATTACACTTTATTCACTCTGCATCCCCCCATAAGCTCCTCCCTCCCCTCCCGATCCCACCCTCCCTCCTCCCTCTGCATGCATGCCACTCCCCAAGTCCACTGATAGGGGAGGTTCTCCTCTCCTTTCTTATCCTAGTCCATCAGTTCGCATCAAAAGTGGCTTCATTGTCCTCTACTATGGCCTGGTAAGGTTGCTCCCCAGGAGGAGGTGACTAAAGAGCAGGCCAGTCAGTTCATGTCAGAGGCAGCCCCTCTTCTCATTACTATGTAACCCAATTGACTCTGAACTGCCCTGGGCTACATCTGTGCAGGGGTTCTGGGTTATCTCTATGAATAGTCCTTGGTTGGAGTATGAGTCTCTGGGAAGTTCCTGTGTTCAAATTTTCTTGTTCTGTTGCTCTCCTTGTGGAGACCCTGTCCTCTCCAGCTCTTACTCTTTCCCAGTTCTTACATAAAATTCCATTCACTCTGCCCAACAGTTGCCCATCAGGCTTAGCTTCTGCTTTGATAATCTGTAGGGCAGAGGCTTTCAAAGACCCTCTGTGGGGTTCCTAGGTTGTTTCCTGTTTTCTTCTTCTTCTGATGTCCATCCTCTTTGCCTTTTGTGGATGGGGATTAGACATTTTAGTTATGGTCCTCTCTGCTTAGCAGAACTCCAACAGCACAGGCTCTAAGAGCAACAATCAATAAATGGGACCTCATGAAACTGAAAAGCTTCTGCAAAACAAAGGACACCGTCATCAAAACAAAGCGATCTCCTACATATTGGGAAAGAATCTTCACCAACCCTTTATCTGACAGAGGACTCATATCAAGTATGTATAAAGAACTAAAGAAGCTGAAAAGCAGCAAAACAAGTAACCCACTTAAAACATGGGGAACAGAGCTAAACAGAGAATTCTCTGTAGAAGAATACCGAATGGCAGAGAAGCACTTAAAGAAATGCTCAACCTCACTAGCCATTAGGGAAATGCAAATCAAAACAACCCTGAGATTTCACCTTACACCCATGAGAATGGCCAAGATCAAAAACTCAAGTGACAACACATACTAGAGTGGTTGTGGAGAAAGAGGAACCCTTCTCCACTGCTGGTGGAATGTAAACTGGTACAACCACTCTGGAAATCAATCTGGCATTTTCAGACAACTAGGAATAGTGCTTCCCAAGATCCAGCCATACTACTCCTAGGCATATATCCAAAAGAGGCTCAAGCACACAAAAAGGAAATTTGCTCAACCATGTTCAGAGTAGCTTTATTTGTAAAAGCCAGAAGCTGAAACAACCCAGATGCCCTCAACTGAAGAATGGATGCAGAAAATGTGGTACATCTACACAATGGAATATTACTCAGCAATGAAAAATGAGGAAATCATGAAATTTGCAGGTAAATGGTGGGATCTGAAAGGATCATCCTGAGTGAGTTGTCCCAGAAGCAAAAAGACACACATGGTATATACTCACCATATAGACATACAAAATAGGACAAACCCACTAACACCTGTGCATCTAAAGAAACTAAGCGCTTGTTCTTTTGATGGAAACTTGTTTCTGTGCAGTACAGTGTGAGATAACACTTTCAGTTTACCTGTATTCCTAATTGAGCAAGCGACACACATGTGATTCCGCTTAAAAGTAGTGCTTTGCTTTTCT
This sequence comes from Meriones psammophilus, assembly GCA_036365155.1. NCBI lineage: Eukaryota > Metazoa > Chordata > Mammalia > Rodentia > Muridae > Meriones > Meriones psammophilus. Next base: position 54,146 of record JAEOAE010000661.1, on the reverse strand, counting down.
GTTCTTTCGTTGGAAACTTGTTCCTGTGCTGTATGGTGCGTTATATCACTTTTCAGTTTTCCTGTATTCCTAATTGAGCGAGTGACACACGTGATATAGTTTACAAAGTAGTGCTTTTATGCTTATGTTCTTCTGTTGGAAACTTGTTCCTGTTAGAAACAAGTTAGGTTTAGGTTTAGGTTAGGGTTAGGTTTAGGTTAGGTTAGTGTAGGGTTAGGGTCAGGTTAGGGTTAGGCTGTGGTTAGGTTAGGTTAGGGATTAGGGTTAGTGTTAGGTTAGAATTAGGTTACAGGGTTAGGGTTAGGGTTAGGCTAGGTAGGGGTTAGGGTTAGTGTTAGGCTAGGCTAGGCTAGGGCCACGGGTTAGGCTTAGGTTAGGGTTATATCAATTTTCAGTTTTCCTGTTATAATAATTGAACAGGCAACACGTATGTGAATTAGTTTACAAAGTTGTGCTTTATGCTTCTGTTCTTTCGATGGAAACTTATTTCTCTGCCTTACAGTGCGAGATAACACTTTTCAGTTTTCCTGTATTCCTAATTGAGCGAGCTTTCGTGATTCCGCTTAAAAGTACTGTTTTGCTTTTCTGTTCTTTCATTCAAACTTGTTTCTGTGCTGTATGGTGATATATATCACTTTTCAGTTTTCCTGTATTCCTATTTTTGAGCGACACAAATGTGATTTAGTTTACAAAATAGTGCTTTGCTTTTCTTTTCTTTCTGTTCAAAACTTTTCCTGTGCTGTACAATGCGATATATCACTTTTCAGTTTTCCTCTATTCCTAATTTTTGAGCGACACACATGTGATTTATTTTACAAAGTAGTGCTTTATGCTTATTCTTTTGTTTGAAACTTGTTCCTGGTAGGAAACAAGTTAGGCTAGGTTAGGTTAGGGTTTGGGTTAGGTTAGGGTTAGAGTTAGGGCTTAGTGTGAGGATTAGGGTTATATCACTTTTCAGTTTTCCTGTTATAATAATCAAACAGGTGACACGAATGTGAATTAGTTTACAAAGTTGTGCTTTATGCTTCTGTTCTTTCTCGATGAAAACTTGTTTTTTGCTGTACATTTCAATTTATCGCTTTTCAGTTTCCCTGTATTCCTAATTGAGTGAGCTACACACATGTGATTTAGTTTACAAAGTAGTGCTTTATGCTTTCTGTTCTTCTGTTGGAAACTTGTTTCTGTGCTGTATATTGTGATATATCACTTTACAGTTTTATTGTTATAATAATTGAACAGGCGACACGTATGTGAATTAGTTTACAAAGTTGTGCTTTTCCTTTCTGTTCTTTCAAAGGAAGCAAGTTCCTGTGCTGTACAGTTCGATATATCACTTTTCAGTTTTCCTGTTATAATAATTGAACGGGCAACATGTATGTGAATTAGTTTAAAAGTTGTGCTTTATGCTTTCTTTCTTTCAAGGAAACTTGTTTCTGTGATATAAAGTGCGAGATAACACTTTTCAGTTTTCCTGTATTCCTAATTGAGTGAGTGACACACATGTGATTCCGTTTAAAAGTAGTGCTTTGCTTTTCTGTTCTTTCGATCGAAACATGTTCCTGTGCTGTACAGTGTGTTATATCAGTTTCTTTTTTTTGTTTTTTTTTAATTTTCTTTTTATTTATTTATTTTTTTAGGTTTAATACCTATTGTTTTTTTTTTTTTTTTTCAATGCAGTTCATTCAGGAACCTTGAACAATCATCTGACCCTGGGGAAAGCCAGCCCACAGCTTAAATAGCCTCTGGGTAGCCAGCCCAGGCATGCCACGTGGGCAATGCAGATAGATCCACATAAATGGAAGCAAGCCAGATCCTCAGCCTTAGCCAAATGTGGAATTGTTCGTGACAGAGAGCACTCACCATCGGGAAGGTGGAAGGCGGAAACCAGCTCCATCTTTAAGGCATAGCATTCCGGAGCTCTCTACATTTCCCCCTTTTCGTTTTCGACGCATCAGGCAAGAGTAGAGGTCTGATCTCTGATGTTAGAAATAAATTGGGACTTTGTACCGATGTTCATTTAGGTATCATCCACCCAAAGAGCATCAGACCCGTCCGATAACTTTTTCTCAGAGGCGGGACCAGGGGTATCAACCCGCATGCAATCAGACATGGTCTTGTTTGGGTCCAAAGCGGCTGACCCTGAGTGCAGTGCTTTGCCTCGCATCCTGAGCATAACATTTTAGCTTTTTATGCTATCCAACCATGCTTGGGGAAACTGTCCTGCTTCAATGGCTGTAAAGGCCTGAATGATCATGGCTGCATCACACTGTTGTGAGACTCTAATCTTGCATATATACCACAGGCAAACCAATTAGACCAACACTAGAAGGCCTGCTAACGCTCCCATGTCTGCCCATTCCTTCAGATGATTCATGGCTGCAGCAATCCATGATGATAATCCTGTGGCTAGTCCTGTGTCCACTCTGGTAGAATTTACTGTGACAATGGCCACTCTCAGCTGCTCCATCGTAGTATCGAATTCTCCAGTCCAATTACCTAAAATATAGCTCGACAATTGTTTATACAGATTTGCAGCACAGGAAAAATTCTCATGTTACATGCTAGTGACTCCAAGTCCAGCATATTTTCATTGACACCTGTTGAGTGTTTTGACATAGGGTATCAATTTGTTCCTGCATGAGCTCAATCCTCTGATTGAACACCATCAAAGTTCCTTTTAGATATATCACTTTTTAAGTTTTCCTATATTCCTAATTGAGAGAGTGGCACACATGTGATTTAGTTTACAAAGTAGTGCTTTATGCTTATGTTCTTTCGCTGGAAACTTGTTAGGTTAGGTTAGGGTTAGAGTTAGGGCTTAGGTTAGGTTAGAGATATGGTTAGGTTAGGTTAGGGGCTTAGGTTAGGGTTAGGCTATCATTAGGTAAGGTTTAGGTTAGGTTAGGGGTTAGGGTTAGGTTAGGTTAGCGTTATATCACTTTTCATTTTTCCTGTTATAATAATTGAACGGGCGACAAGTATGTGAATTAGTTTACAAACTTGTTCTTTTCGTTGCTGTTCTTTCGATGGAAGCAGGTTCCTGTGCTGTACAGGTTGATGTATCGCTTTTCTGTTTCCCTGTATTCCTAATTGAGTGAGCGACACACATGTGATTTAGTTTACAAAGTAGTACTTTGCATTTCTGTTCTTCTGTTGGAAACTTTTTTCTGTGCTGTACAGTGTGATATATCACTTTTCAGTTTTCCTGTTATAATAATTGAACGGGTGACACATATATGAATTAGTTTACATAGTTGTGCTTTTCGTTTCTGTTGTTTCGATGGAAGCAGGTTCCTGTGCTGTACAGTTCAATATATCACTTTTCAGTTTTCCTGTTATAAAAATTGAACGGGCGACACATATGTGAATTAGTTTACAAAGTTGTGCTTTTATGCTTGTTCTCTTTCATAGGAAACTTGTTCCTCTTAGGAACAAGTTAGGTTAGGTTAGGTTAGGGTTAGGTTAGGCTTAGGTTAGGTTAGGGTTAGGTTAGGGTTAGGTATAGGGGCTTAGGTTAGGGTGAGGGTTATATCACTTTTCAGTTTTCCTGTTATAATAATTGAACCGCGACATGAATGTGAATTAGTTTACAAAGTTGTGCTTTGCTTTTCTGTTCTTTTTCGTTGGAAACTTGTTGCTGTTAGGAAACAAGTTAGGTTAGGTTAGGCTTAAAGTTAGGTAGGGTTAGCTATAGGGTAGGGTTAGGTTAGGATTAGCGTTAGGTTAGGGTAGGTAAGGTTAGGTTAGGGTTAGGTTAGTGTAGTGTCAGGGGCTTAGGTTAGGGTTAGGGTTATATCACTTTTCAGTTTTCCTGTTTTAATAATTGAACAGGCGACACGAATGTGAATTAGTTTACAAAGTTGTTCTTTATGCTTCTGTTCTTTCGATGGAAACTTGTTTCTGTGCCATACAGTGCAAGATAACACTTTAAAGTTTTCCTGTATTCCTAATTGATCGACTGACACCGATGTGATACGGTTTAAAAGTAGTGCTTTGCTTTTTTGTTCTTTTGTTCAAAACTTGTTCCTGTGTTGTACAGTGCGTTATATCACTTTTCATTTTTCCTGTATTCCTAATTGAGCGAGCGACACCCATGTGATTCCGCTTAAAAAGTCGTGCTTTGCTTTTCTGTTCTTTTGTTCAAAACTTGTTGATGTGCTGTACAGTGTGTTATATCACTTTTCAGTTTTCCTGTATTCCTAATTGAGCGAGTGGAACACATGTGATTTAGATTACAAAGTAGTGCTTTTCATTTATGTTCTTTCATTGGAAACTTGTTCCTATCAGGAACAAGTTAGGGTTAGGTTAGGTTAGTTAGAGTTAGGTTAGGGTTAGGTAGGGTTAGGGTTAGGTTAGGTTAGGGGTAGGGTTAGGTTATGGGCTTAGGTTAGGATTAGGGTTATATCACTTTTCAGTTTTCCTGTTGTAATAATTGAATGGGCGATACGTATGTGAATTATTTTACAAATTTGTGCTTTGCGTTTCTGTTCTTTCGATAGAAACTTTATTCTGTGCCGTACAGTGCGAGATAACACTTTTCAGTTTCCTGTATTCCTAACTGAGCGAGCAAGACACATGTGATTCCGCTTAAAAGTAGTGCTTTGCTTTTCTGTTCATTCATTCAAACTTGTTCCTGTGTTGTACAGTGCTTTATATCTCTTTTCAATTTTCCTGTATTCTTAAATGAACGAGTGGCACACATGTGATTTAGTTTACACAGTAGTGCTTTATGCTTATGTTCTTTCGTTGGAAATTTGTTTCTGTGGTGTACACTGTGATATATCACTTTTCAGTTTTCCTGTTATAATAATTGAAAGGGCGACACGATGTGAAGTAGTTTACAAAGTTGTGCTTTATGCTTTCTGTCCTTACGATGGAAACTTGTTCCTGGGCTGTACAGTGTGATATATCACATTTCAGTTTTCCTGTTATAATAATTGAACGGGAGACACATATGTGAATTAATTTACAGAGTTGTGCTTTGGGTTTCTGTTCTTTCGTTGAAAACTTGTTCCTGTAAGGAACTAATTAGTGTTAGGTTAGGTTAGGTTAGGTAAGGGTTAGGGGCTTAGGTTAGGTTAGGTTATATCACTTTTCATTTTTCCTGTTTTAATAATTGAACAGGCGACACATATGTGAATTAATTTACAGAGTTGTGCTTTGGGTTTCTGTTCTTTCATTGAAAACTTGTTCCTGTAAGGAACTAATTAGTGTTAGGTTAGGGTTAGGTTAGGTAAGGGTTAGGGGCTTAGGTTAGGGTTAGGTTATTTCACTTTTCATTTTTCCTGTTATAATAATTGAACAGGCAAAACGAATGTGAATTATTTACAAAGTTGTGGTTTGTGTTTCTGTTCTTTAGATGAAAAGTTGTTTCTTTGCCATACATTTCGATATATCGCTTTTCAGATTTCCAGTGCTGTACAATTTGATATATCACTTTTCAGTTTTCCTCATAATAATTGAACGGGCGACATGTATGTGAATTAGTTTAGAAAGTTGAGATTTATGCTTTCTTCTTCTTTCGATGGAAACTTGTTTCTGTGCCGCATAGTTCAGGATAACACTTTTCAATTTTCCTGTATTCCTAATTTAGGAGTGACACACATGTGATTCCATTTAAAAAGTAGCGCTTTGCTTTTCTGTTCTCTTGTTCAAACGTGTTCCTGTGCTGTACCGCATTATATCACTTTTAAGTTTTCCTGTATTCCTAATTAAGGGAGTGTCACACATGTGATTTAGTTTACAAAGTAGTGCTTTATGTGTTCTTCTTTCGTTGGAAACTTGTTCCTGTTAGGAACAAGTTAAAGTTAGGTTAGGTTAGGTTAGGGCTAGGGTTAGTTATAGGGGCTTAGGTTAGGTAAGTGTTAGGGTTAGAGTTAGGGTTAGGTAAGGTTAGGTTAGGTTAGGTTTAGGGGTTAGGTTAGGTTAGGTTTAAGGTTAGTGGTAGGGTATGGGTAGGGTTAGGGCTTAGGTTAGATTAGAGTTATATCACATTTCAGTTTTCCTGTTATAATAATTGAACAGGTGACACGAATGTGAATTACTTTAGAAAGTTGTGCTTTATGCTTCTGTTCTTTCGATGAAAACTTTTTCTTTTGCTGTACATTTCGATTTATCGCTTTTCACTTTCAATGTACTCATAATTGAGTGAGCAATACACATGTGATTTAGTTTACAAAGTAGTGCTTTATGCTTTCTGTTCTTTTTTCGTGGAAAATTGTTTCTGTGCTGTACAGTGTGATATATCACTTTTCAGATTTCCTGTTCTAATAATTGAATGGGCGATACATATGTGAATTAGTTTACAAAGTTGTGCTTTATGCTTTCTGTTCTTTCCATGGAAGCAGGTTCCTGTGCTGTACAGTTCGATATATCACTTTTCAGTTTTCCAGTTATAGTAATTGAACAGGCGACACGTATGTAAATTAGTTTACAAAGTTGTGCTTTGTGTTTCTTTTCTTTCGATGGAAACTTGTTTCTCTGCCTTACAGTGGGAGATAACAATTTTCAGTTTTCCTGTATTCCTAATTGAGCGAGCAAACACACATGTGATTCCATTTAAATGTAGTGCTTTTTCTTTTGTTCTTTCGCTCAAACTTGTTCTTGTGCTGTACAGTGCGCTATATCTCTTTCAGTTTTCCTGTATTCCTAATTGAGAGAGGGCACAAATGTGATTTAGTTTACAAAGTAGTGCTTTATGCTTATGTTCTTTCGCTGGAAACTTGTTCCTGGGGTTAGGTTAGGTTAGGGTTAGGGTTAGGGTTAGGTTAGGATTAGGATTAGGTTAGGGCTTAGGTTAGGTTAGTGTTAGTGTTCTGGTTATGGTTAGGTTAGAGTTAGGGCTTAGGTTAGGTTAGGTTATATCACTTTTCAGTTTTCCTGTTATAATAATTGAAAAGGCGACACGAATGTGAAGTAGTTTACAAAGTTGTGCTTTGCGTTTTTGTTCTTTCGATGAAAACTTGTTTCTTTGCCATACATTTCGATATATCGCTTTTCAGTTTTCCTGTATTCCTAAATGAGCTAGTGACACACATGTAATTTAGTTTACAAAGTAGTGCTTTGCGTTTCTGTCCTTCTGTTGGAAACTTGATACTGTGCTGTACAGTTCAATATATCATTTTTCATTTTTCCTGTTATAATAATTGAACGGGCGATACGTATGTGAATTAGTATACAAAGTTGTGCTTTTCATTTCTGTTCTTTCGTTGGAAGCAGGTTCCTGTGCTGTACAGTTCGATATATCACTTTTCAGTTTTCCTGTTATAATAATTGAACAGGCGACAAGTATGTCAATTAATTTACAAAGTTGTTCTTTGCGTTTCTGTTCTTTCGATGGAAACTTGTTTCTGTGCCATACAGTGCGATATAACACTTTTCTGTTTTCCTGTATTCCTAATTGAGCGAGTGACACACATGTGATTCCCTTTAAAAGTCGTGCTTTGCTTTTCTGTTTTTTTGTTGGAAACTTGTTCCTGTGCTGTACAGTGTGTTATATCACTTTTCAGTTTTCCTGTATTTCTAATTCATCGAGCAGACACATATTTGATTCCGCTTAAAAGTAGTGCTTTGCTTTTCTGTTCTTTTGTTCAAAACTTGTTGATGTGCTGTACAGTGCTATATCACTTTTCAGTTTTCCTGTATTCCTAATTGAGCGAGTGGCACACATGTGATTTAGTTTACAAAGTAGAGCTTTGCGCTTATGTTCTTGGGTTGGAAACTTGTTCCTGTTAGGGACAAGTTAGGTTAGGGTTACGTTAGGTATCAGGTTAGGTTGGGTTAGTGTTAGTGTTAGAGTTTGGGTTAGGGGTTATGGTTAGGCTTTTTGTTAGGTTAGGGCTTTGGGGGGTTAGGTTAGGCTTATGGGGTTAGTGATAGGGGTGGGGTTAGGGTTATATCACTTTTCAGTTTTCCTGTTACAAAAATTGAACAGGCGACACGTATGTGAATTAGGTTACAAAGTTGTGCTTTATGCTTTCTTTCTTTCCATGGAAACTTTTTTCTGTGCAATACAATGCTAGGTAACACTTTTCAGTTTCCCTGTATTCCTAATTGAGCGAGCAACACACATTTGATTTAGTTTACAAAGTAGTGCTTTGCTTTTCTGTTCTTTCATTGGAAACTTGTTCTTGTGCTGTATAGTTTGATATATCACATTTTAGTTTTCCTGTATTCCTCTTTTTGAGTGAGCGACACACATGTGATTACGCTTTACAAAGTAGTGCTTTGCTTTTCTGTTCTTTCATTTGAAACTTGTTCTTGTGCTGTACAGTGCGATATATCACATATTAGTTTTCTTGTATTCCTAATTGAGTGAGCGACACACATGTGATTCCTTTTACAAAGTAGTCCTTTGCTTTTCTTTTCTTTGTTGGAAACTTGTTCCTGTACTGTACAGTGCAATATATCACTTTTCAGTTTTCCTGTATTCCTAATTGCTTGAATTGACACACATGTGATTTAGTTTACAAAGTAGTGCTTTGTAGGAACAAGTTAGGTTAGGTTAGGTTAAGGTTAGGTTAGGGTTAGGGTTAGGTTAGGGTTAGGCCTTTGGGTGGCTGGTTAGGGTTAGGGTTAGTGTTAGTGTTAGGGTTAGGGTTAGGTTATATCACTTTTCAGTTTTCCTGTTATAATAATTGAAGAGGCAACACTTATGTGAATTAGTTTACAAAGTTGTGCTTTGTGTTTCTGTTCTTTCATTGGAAACTTGTTCCTGTGCTGTACAGTGCGATATATCAATTTTCCGTTTTCCTGTAATCCTAATTGAGTGAGCGACACACATGTGATTTAATTTCGAAAGTAGTGCTTTACTTTTACGCTTCTTTTCGCTCGGAGACAAGTATGTGAACGGGCGACAAGTATGTGAATTAGTTTACAATGTAGTGCTTTGCTTTTCTGTTCTTTTGTTTGAAACTTGATCCTGTGCTGTACATTGTGATATATCACTTTTCAGTTTTCTTGTATTCCTAATTGAGCGAGCGACACACATGTAATTTAGTTTACAATGTAGTTCTTTGCTTTTCTGTTCTTTCGTTGGAAACTTGTTCCTGTGATGTAGAGTGCGGTATATCACTTTTCAGTTTTCCTGTATTCCTAATTGAGCGAGCCACAACATGTGATTTAGTTTACAAAGTACTGCTTTGCTTTTCTGTTCTTTCGATGGAAACTTGTTCCTGTGCTATACAGTGCGATATATCACTTTTGAGTTTTCCTGTTTTAACAATTAAACGGCAACACGTATGTGAAGTAGTTTACAAAGTTGTGATTTGCGTTTCTGTTTTTCAATGGAAACTTGTTGCTGTGCCGTAAAGTTCGAGATAACAATTTTCAGTTTCCCTGTATTCTAATTGAACGAGCGACACACATGTAATTTAGTTTACAAAGTAGTGCTTTGCTTTTTGTTCTTTCGTTGGAAACTTGTTCCTGTGCTGTACCGTGCGATATATCACTTTTCAATTTTCCTGTTATAATAATTGAATGGGCATCACATATGTGAATACAGTTTCCCTGTATTCCTAATTGTATTCCTAATTGCGAATTATCACTTTTTAGTTTTCCTGTTATAATAATTGAATGGGCAACACATATGTGAATACAATTTCCCTGTATTCCAAATTTAGCGACCGTCACACATGTAATTTAGTTTACAAAGTAGTGATTTGCTTTTCTGTTCTTTTCGTTCAAAACTTCTTCCTGTGCTGTACAGTGTGATATATCACTTTTCAGTTTTCCTGTTATAATAATTGAACGGGTGACACATATATGAATTAGTTTACATAGTTGTGCTTTTCGTTTCTGTTGTTTCGATGGAAGCAGGTTCCTGTGCTGTACAGTTCAATATATCACTTTTCAGTTTTCCTGTTATAAAAATTGAACGGGCGACACATATGTGAATTAGTTTACAAAGTTGTGCTTTATGCTTCTGTTCTTTCATAGGAAACTTGTTCCTCTTAGGAACAAGTTAGGGTTAGGTTTAGGTTAGGTTAGGGTTAGGCTTAGGTTAGGGTTAGGGTTAGGGTTAGGTAGGTATAGGGGCTTAGGGTTAGGGTGAGGGTTATATCACTTTTCAGTTTTCCTGTTATAATAATTGAACCGGCGACATGAATGTGAATTAGTTTACAAAGTTGTGCTTTGCTTTTCTGTTCTTTCGTTGGAAACTTGTTGCTGTTAGGAACAAGTTAGGGTTAGGGTTAGGGTTAAAGTTAGGGGTAGGGTTAGGCGCATAGGGGTAGGGTTAGGGTTAGGATTAGCGTTAGGGTTAGGGTTAGGGTTAAGGTTAGGGTTAGGGTTAGGGTTAGGTGTAGTGTCAGGGGCTTAGGGTTAGGGTTAGGGTTATATCACTTTTCAGTTTTCCTGTTTTAATAATTGAACAGGCGACACGAATGTGAATTAGTTTACAAAGTTGTTCTTTGCGTTTCTGTTCTTTCGATGGAAACTTGTTTCTGTGCCATACAGTGCAAGATAACACTTTAAAGTTTTCCTGTATTCCTAATTGATCGACTGACACCGATGTGATACGGTTTAAAAGTAGTGCTTTGCTTTTTTGTTCTTTTGTTCAAAACTTGTTCCTGTGTTGTACAGTGCGTTATATCACTTTTCATTTTTCCTGTATTCCTAATTGAGCGAGCGACACCCATGTGATTCCGTTTAAAAGTCGTGCTTTGCTTTTCTGTTCTTTTGTTCAAAACTTGTTGATGTGCTGTACAGTGTGTTATATCACTTTTCAGTTTTCCTGTATTCCTAATTGAGCGAGTGGAACACATGTGATTTAGATTACAAAGTAGTGCTTTTCATTTATGTTCTTTCATTGGAAACTTGTTCCTATCAGGAACAAGTTAGGTTAGGTTAGGGTTAGAGTTAGGGTTAGGGTTAGGGTAGGGTTAGGGTTAGGGTTAGGGTTAGGGGTAGGGTTAGGGTTATGGGCTTAGGGTTAGGATTAGGGTTATATCACTTTTCAGTTTTCCTGTTGTAATAATTGAATGGGCGATACGTATGTGAATTATTTTACAAATTTGTGCTTTGCGTTTCTGTTCTTTCGATAGAAACTTTATTCTGTGCCGTACAGTGCGAGATAACACTTTTCAGTTTCCTGTATTCCTAACTGAGCGAGCAAGACACATGTGATTCCGTTTAAAAGTAGTGCTTTGCTTTTCTGTTCATTCATTCGAAACTTGTTCCTGTGTTGTACAGTGCTTTATATCTCTTTTCAATTTTCCTGTATTCTTAAATGAACGAGTGGCACACATGTGATTTAGTTTACACAGTAGTGCTTTGCGTTTATGTTCTTTCGTTGGAAATTTGTTTCTGTGGTGTACACTGTGATATATCACTTTTCAGTTTTCCTGTTATAATAATTGAAAGGGCGACACGTATGTGAAGTAGTTTACAAAGTTGTGCTTTGCGTTTCTGTCCTTACGATGGAAACTTGTTCCTGGGCTGTACAGTGTGATATATCACATTTCAGTTTTCCTGTTATAATAATTGAACGGGAGACACATATGTGAATTAATTTACAGAGTTGTGCTTTGGGTTTCTGTTCTTTCGTTGAAAACTTGTTCCTGTAAGGAACTAATTAGTGTTAGGTTAGGGTTAGGGTTAGGGTAAGGGTTAGGGGCTTAGGGTTAGGGTTAGGGTTATTTCACTTTTCATTTTTCCTGTTATAATAATTGAACAGGCAAAACGAATGTGAATTATTTACAAAGTTGTGGTTTGTGTTTCTGTTCTTTAGATGAAAAGTTGTTTCTTTGCCATACATTTCGATATATCGCTTTTCAGATTTCCAGTGCTGTACAATTTGATATATCACTTTTCAGTTTTCCTCATAATAATTGAACGGGCGACATGTATGTGAATTAGTTTAGAAAGTTGAGATTTGCGTTTCTCTTCTTTCGATGGAAACTTGTTTCTGTGCCGTACAGTTCAGGATAACACTTTTCAATTTTCCTGTATTCCTAATTTAGGGAGTGACACACATGTGATTCCATTTAAAAGTAGCGCTTTGCTTTTCTGTTCTCTTGTTCGAAACGTGTTCCTGTGCTGTACCGTGCATTATATCACTTTTAAGTTTTCCTGTATTCCTAATTAAGGGAGTGTCACACATGTGATTTAGTTTACAAAGTAGTGCTTTATGTGTCTGTTCTTTAGGTTGGAAACTTGTTCCTGTTAGGAACAAGTTAAAGTTAGGTTAGGGTTAGGGTTAGGGCTAGGGTTAGTTATAGGGGCTAGGGTTAGGGTAAGTGTTAGGGTTAGAGTTAGGGTTAGGTAAGGTTAGGGTTAGGGTTAGGTTTAGGGGTTAGGGTTAGGGTTAGGTTTAAGGTTAGTGGTAGGGGTATGGGTAGGGTTAGGGGCTTAGGGTTAGGATTAGAGTTATATCACATTTCAGTTTTCCTGTTATAATAATTGAACAGGTGACACGAATGTGAATTACTTTAGAAAGTTGTGCTTTGCGTTTCTGTTCTTTCGATGAAAACTTTTTTCTTTGCTGTACATTTCGATTTATCGCTTTTCACTTTCAATGTACTCATAATTGAGTGAGCAACACACATGTGATTTAGTTTACAAAGTAGTGCTTTGCGTTTCTGTTCTTTTCGTGGAAAATTGTTTCTGTGCTGTACAGTGTGATATATCACTTTTCAGATTTCCTGTTCTAATAATTGAATGGGCGATACATATGTGAATTAGTTTACAAAGTTGTGCTTTATGCTTTCTGTTCTTTCCATGGAAGCAGGTTCCTGTGCTGTACAGTTCGATATATCACTTTTCAGTTTTCCAGTTATAGTAATTGAACAGGCGACACGTATGTAAATTAGTTTACAAAGTTGTGCTTTGTGTTTCTTTTCTTTCGATGGAAACTTGTTTCTCTGCCTTACAGTGGGAGATAACAATTTTCAGTTTTCCTGTATTCCTAATTGAGCGAGCAACACACATGTGATTCCATTTAAATGTAGTGCTTTTTCTTTTTGTTCTTTCGTTCGAAACTTGTTCTTGTGCTGTACAGTGCGTTATATCTCTTTTCAGTTTTCCTGTATTCCTAATTGAGAGAGTGGCACAAATGTGATTTAGTTTACAAAGTAGTGCTTTTCTTGTTTATGTTCTTTCGTTGGAAACTTGTTCCTGGGGTTAGGGTTAGGGTTAGGGTTAGGGTTAGGGTTAGGGTTAGGATTAGGATTAGGATTAGGGGGGCTTAGGTTAGGGTTAGTGTTAGTGTTCTGGTTATGGTTAGGGTTAGAGTTAGGGCTTAGGGTTAGGGTTAGGGTTATATCACTTTTCAGTTTTCCTGTTATAATAATTGAAAAGGCGACACGAATGTGAAGTAGTTTACAAAGTTGTGCTTTATGCTTTTGTTCTTTCTCGATGAAAACTTGTTTCTTTGCCATACATTTCGATATATCGCTTTTCAGTTTTCCTGTATTCCTAAATGAGCTAGTGACACACATGTAATTTAGTTTACAAAGTAGTGCTTTGCGTTTCTGTCCTTCTGTTGGAAACTTGATACTGTGCTGTACAGTTCAATATATCATTTTTCATTTTTCCTGTTATAATAATTGAACGGGCGAATAATTGACGAAGACAATATGTGAATTAGTATACAAAGTTGTGCTTTTCATTTCTGTTCTTTCGTTGGAAGCAGGTTCCTGTGCTGTACAGTTCGATATATCACTTTTCAGTTTTCCTGTTATAATAATTGAACAGGCGACAAGTATGTCAATTAATTTACAAAGTTGTTCTTTGCGTTTCTGTTCTTTCGATGGAAACTTGTTTCTGTGCCATACAGTGCGATATAACACTTTTCTGTTTTCCTGTATTCCTAATTGAGCGAGTGACACACATGTGATTCCCTTTAAAAGTCGTGCTTTGCTTTTCTGTTTTTTTGTTGGAAACTTGTTCCTGTGCTGTACAGTGTGTTATATCACTTTTCAGTTTTCCTGTATTTCTAATTCATCGAGCGACACATATTTGATTCCGTTTAAAAGTAGTGCTTTGCTTTTCTGTTCTTTTGTTCAAAACTTGTTGATGTGCTGTACAGTGCGTTATATCACTTTTCAGTTTTCCTGTATTCCTAATTGAGCGAGTGGCACACATGTGATTTAGTTTACAAAGTAGAGCTTTGCGTTTATGTTCTTGGGTTGGAAACTTGTTCCTGTTAGGGACAAGTTAGGGTTAGGGTTACGGTTAGGTATCAGGTTAGGGTTGGGTTAGTGTTAGTGTTAGAGTTTGGGTTAGGGGGTTATGGTTAGGGTTTTTGTTAGGGTTAGGGTTTGGGGGTTAGGGTTAGGCTTATGGGGTTAGTGATAGGGGTGGGGTTAGGGTTATATCACTTTTCAGTTTTCCTGTTACAAAAATTGAACAGGCGACACGTATGTGAATTAGGTTACAAAGTTGTGCTTTGCGTTTCTCTTCTTTCCATGGAAACTTTTTTCTGTGCAATACAATGCTAGGTAACACTTTTCAGTTTCCCTGTATTCCTAATTGAGCGAGCAACACACATTTGATTTAGTTTACAAAGTAGTGCTTTGCTTTTCTGTTCTTTCATTGGAAACTTGTTCTTGTGCTGTATAGTTTGATATATCACATTTTAGTTTTCCTGTATTCCTCTTTGAGTGAGCGACACACATGTGATTACGTTTACAAAGTAGTGCTTTGCTTTTCTGTTCTTTCATTTGAAACTTGTTCTTGTGCTGTACAGTGCGATATATCACATATTAGTTTTCTTGTATTCCTAATTGAGTGAGCGACACACATGTGATTCCTTTTACAAAGTAGTCCTTTGCTTTTCTTTTCTTTTGTTGGAAACTTGTTCCTGTACTGTACAGTGCAATATATCACTTTTCAGTTTTCCTGTATTCCTAATTAATTGAGCGACACACATGTGATTTAGTTTACAAAGTAGTGCTTTGTAGGAACAAGTTAGGTTAGGGTTAGGGTTAAGGTTAGGGTAGGGTTAGGGTTAGGGTTAGGGTTAGGGTTAGGGTTTGGGTAAGGGTTAGGGGTTAGGGTTAGTGTTAGTGTTAGGGTTAGGTTAGGGTTATATCACTTTTCAGTTTTCCTGTTATAATAATTGAAGAGGCAACACTTATGTGAATTAGTTTACAAAGTTGTGCTTTGTGTTTCTGTTCTTTCATTGGAAACTTGTTCCTGTGCTGTACAGTGCGATATATCAATTTTCCGCTTTTCCTGTAATCCTAATTGAGTGAGCGACACACATGTGATTTAATTTCAAAGTAGTGCTTACTTTTTCGGAACGGGCGACAAGTATGTGAATTAGTTTACGCTCTTTTCTGTTCTTTAGTTCAAGTATGTGAACGGGCCTACAAGTATGTGAATTAGTTTACAATGTAGTGCTTTGCTTTTCTGTTCTTTTGTTTGAAACTTGATCCTGTGCTGTACATTATAATGATATATCACTTTTCAGTTTTCTTGTATTCCTAATTGAGATAACACTTTTCAGTTTTCCTGTATTCCTAATTGACACACATGTAATTTAGTTTACAATGTAGTTCTTTGCTTTTCTGTTCTTTCGTTTGAAACTTGTTCCTGTGATGTAGAGTTGTGATATATCACTTTTCAGTTTTCCTGTATTCCTAATTGAGTAATTTAGCCACAACATGTGATTTAGTTTACAAAGTACTGCTTTGCTTTTCTGTTCTTTGTATTCGATGGAAACTTGTTTAGTTTACCTGTGCTATGTTCAGTGTTCCTGATATATCACTTTTGAGTTTTCCTGTTTTAACAATTAAACGGCAACACGTATGTGAAGTAGTTTACAAAGTTGTGATTTGCGTTTCTGTTTTTCAATGGAAACTTGTTGCTGTGCCGTAAAGTTCGAGATAACAATTTTCAGTTTCCCTGTATTCTAATTGAACGAGCGACACACATGTAATTTAGTTTACAAAGTAGTGCTTTGCTTTTTGTTCTTTCGTTGGAAACTTGTTCCTGTGCTGTACCGTGCGATATATCACTTTTCAATTTTCCTGTTATAATAATTGAATGGGCATCACATATGTGAATACAGTTTCCCTGTATTCCTAATTGTATTCCTAATTGCGAATTATCACTTTTTAGTTTTCCTGTTATAATAATTGAATGGGCAACACATATGTGAATACAATTTCCCTGTATTCCAAATTTAGCGACCGTCACACATGTAATTTAGTTTACAAAGTAGTGATTTGCTTTTCTGTTCTTTCGTTCAAAACTTCTTCCTGTGCTGTACAGTGTGATATATCACTTTTCAGTTTTCCTGTTATAGTAATTGAACGGGTGACACATATGTGAATCAGTTTACAAAGTTTTGCTTTGCGTTTCTGTTCTTTCGATGGAAACTTGTTTCTGTGCTGTACAGTGGGAGATAACACTTTTCAGTTTTCCTGTATTCCAAATTGAGCAAGCGACACCCTAGTGATTCTCTTTACAAAGTAGTGCTTTGCTTTTCTGTTCTTCCGTTGGAAACTTGTTCCTGTGCTGTAAAGTGCGATATATCACTTTTCAGTTTTCCTGTATTCCTAATTGAGTGAGCGAGACACATATGATTTAGTTTAGAAATAGTGCTTTCCGTTTCTGTTCTTTCATTCGAAACTTGTTCCTGTGCTGTATAGTGCAATATATCACTTTTCAGTTTTCCTGTATTTCTAAATGAGCGAGAAACACACTTGTGATTTAGTTTACAAAGTAGTGCTTTGCGTTTATGTTCTTTCGTTGGAAACTTGTTCCTGTTAGGAACAAGTTAGGGTTAGGGTTAGGGCTATGGTTAGGGTTAGGGTTAGGGTTGGGGTTAGGGTTCTATTAATTTTCAGTTTTCCTGTTAAAATAATTGAACTGGCAAAGCGTATGTGAATTAGTTTACAAAGTTGTGCTTTGCGTTTCTGTTCTTTCGATGAAAACTTGTTTCTTTGCCGTACAGGTCGATATATCACTTTTCAGTTTTCTTGTATTCCTATTCTGAGCGAGCGACACACAGGTTATTTAGTTTACAAAGGAGTGCTTTATGCTTATGTTATTTCCTGGAAACTTGTTCCTGTTAGGAACAAGGTAGGGTTAAGGTTAGGGATATTGTTAAGGTTAGGGTTAGGGTTAGGGTTAGGGTTAGGGTTAGGGTTAGGGTTAGATTTAGGGGGTTAGTGTTAGGGTTACGGGTTATATCACTTTTCAGTTTCCCTGTTACAATAATTGCACAGGCGACACGTATTTGAATTAGTTTACAAAGTTGTGCTTTGTGTTTCTGTTCTTTCGATGAAAACCTGTTTCTTTGCTGTACAGTGTGAGATAACACTTTTCAGTGTTCCTGTATTCCTAATTGAGCGAGCGACACACAGGTGATTTAGTTTACAAAGTATTGGTTTGCTTTTCTGTTCTTTAGTTCGAATCTTGTTCCTGTGCTGTACAGTGCGATATATCACTTTTCAGTTTTCCTGTTATAATAATTGAACGGGCGATACGTATGTTAATTAGTATACAAAGTTGTGCTTTGCCTTTCTGTTCTTTCGATGGAAACTTGTTTCTGTGCCGTACAATGCGATATATCACTATTCAGTTTTCCTGTATTAATATTTGAGCGAGCAACACACATGTTATTCAGTTTAAAAGTAGTGATTTGTTTTTCTGTTCTTTCATTCTAAACTTGTTTCTGTGCTGTACAGTGTGATATATCACTTTTCAGTTTTCCTGTATTCCTAATTGAGTGAGTGACACACATATGATTTAGTTTGCAATGTAGTGCTTTGTGTTTATGTTCTTTCCTTGGAAACTTGTTCCTGTTAGGTTTAGGAACAAGTTAGGGTTAATGTTACGATTAGGTTAGGGTTAGGGTTAGGGTTAGTGTTAGGTTAGGGTTAGGGTTAGGGTAGGGTTAGGGTTAGGCGTTTGGATTAGGGTTAGGGTTAGGTTAGGGTTAGGGTTAGGTTAGGCTTATATCACCTTTCAGTTTTCCTGTATTAATAATTGAGCGAGCGACACACATGTGATTCCTTTTAAAAGTAGTGATTTGTTTTTCTGTTCTTTCGATCTAATCTTGTTCCTGTGCTGTACAGATCGATATATCACTTTTCAGTTTTCCTGTATTCCTAATTGAGCGAATTACACCATCCCTGCTGTAGTGACCACCCTGACATCTCCAGCTGCAGCAAGACCTCAGAACCTGGCAGTGACAGCAGCACAGAACTGGCGGAACACATCAAAGGAGCAGGGCCAAACCAGAGGCAGAGAGCCCCGGATACCATGATCTCTGCCAGGAAACCTGCCTGTAAGTGAGTGCACCCTTGAGAATCTGCAGTTCCCCAGATCCTGGGTCCTTCTAAATCAGAAGCCAGGCATCGAACCCCCTTCCCACCCACATACCCACTTTGGGAGACAGAGGGGAACTAGGGACATTGAAGTTCCTGCCCTGTGGGCCTGATTGAGGAGTTAAGACAGTTAATGCCAGAAATTGCACTGCGATCATCATTAGCGCCTGTGACATATACAGTGCAGAGCCCCTCCCACACACTCAAGGGTTCAACATTAGCCATCAATCTGTCCCTCGAGAAACTCATCCACGCACACTTACACACACAGTCACACACACACACGTGCACACGCACACACGCTTGCATTTGCCCCGTTTGCACCTGCGTACTTTCCTCCCACAGGTACAGCTAGTCCTCAGCACACGATGAGAGTGCTCAGCTTCCTGAAGAACTCTCCAGATAACAGAGAGAGACAGCACCAGTCTGATCTGCAGAATCCAAAAACAAACAGGGAAGGTTTCAGATAAGCCAATGGCCAGGGGTAGGCGAAAGAACACTTCCAACATAAATCAGGACATCATGACTTCACCAGCAAACCCCAAAACTGATGGATACTCCAATTCAGCAGAAGCACAGGAAAATGATTTTAAACCCATGCTTGCCCAATTATTTGAGGCTCATAAGGAGGAAATGAACAAGTCTTTCAAAGAAATGGCCAGTCAATTGGAGGCAAAGAAAGAAGAAATAGACAATATCCTTAAAGAAACACAGGCAAACATAGCCAAACAAATAGATACACAAGTAGAGGAAAAATTAGTGGCATATAAGAAGGAAATGAAAAAAGAAATAGAGGCCATCGTAGAAATTCAGGAATCCAAATTCAAACAAATGAAAGAAATGGTGCAAGGCATGAAAACAGAATTAGAATCAATAAAGAAAATACAAAATGAGAAAACTCTTGAGCTGGAGAACTTGGAGAAAGGATCAGGAACCACAAAAGTAAGCATCAACAACAGAATACAAGAGATGGAAGAGAGAATCTCTGGAGCTGAAGACACACTTGCAGAAATGGATACTTCTCTCAAAGAAAAAGTAAAATCAGAAAAGTTCCAATCACAAAATATCCAAGAAATCAAGGATGCTATGAAAAGACAAAATCTAAGAATAATAGGAATTCATGAAAAAGAAGACTCCAGACTCCAAGGTCCAGAAAATATTTTCAAGAAAATCATACAAGAAAATTTTCCCAACTTAAAGAAAGAGATGTCCATAAATATACAGGAGGCCTACAGAACTCCAAATAGACTAGACCAGAAAAGAAACACATCACGTCACATCATAGTCAAAACACTAAATCTACAGAACAAAGAAAAGATATTAAAAGCAGCAAGGGAAAAAGGCCAAGTAACATATGAAGGTAGAGCTAACAGAATCACACCAGACTTCTCATCAGAAACTATGAAAGCCAGAAGGGCCTGGGCAAGTATCATGGAGACTCTAAGAGATCACAAGTGTCAACCCAGACTACTATACCCTGCAAAGCTTTCAATCAGCATAGATGGAGAAAACAAAATATTCCATGATAAAACTAAGTTTACAGAATATCTACACAGCAAACCATCCCTACAGAAGATACTAGAAGGAAAACTCAATCCAATGAAAACAAACTCACCCAAGAAAACAGGGCATACAGATAATGTCCCAACAAAAATGAAAAGAAAACAAGCAATGAAACAGGGTTAGATCATCGACTCTATTACAAAAGGAACTAACATGCATTGGTCACTATTATCTATCAATATCAATGGACTCAACTCACCAATAAAAAGACACAGGCTAACAGAATGGTTAAGGAAACAGGATCCAACATTCTGTTGCATCCAAGAAACACACCTATGCAACAAAGACAAACATTACCTCAGAGTAAAGGGCTGGAAAACTGTTTTTCAAGCAAATGGTTCCAGAAAACAAGCTGGAGTAGCCATCCTAATATCTAATAAAATAGACTTTCAACCCAAGTTAATAAAAAAAGATAAGGAGGGCCACTATATTCTCATCAAAGGAAAAATCCTCCAAGAGGACATCACAATCTTGAATATCTATGCCCCAAATACAAGAGCACCGACATTCGTAAATGAAACATTATTAAAGCTTAAATCATACATTGATCCTAATACCTTAATAGTGGGAGACTTCAACACTCCACTCTCACCAAGGGACAGATCAACTAGACAGACACCAAATAGGGAAATAAAAGCACTCACAGAATTCCTAAATCAAATGGACCTAATAGACGCGTCTACAGATCATTTCACCCAAACTCAAAAGAGTACACCTTCTTTTCAGCACCGCATGGAACCTTTTCCAAAATAGACCATATAGTGGGTCACAAAGCAAGCCTCAACAGATACAAAAGGATTGAAATAATCCCTTGTATACTATCTGACCACCATGGACTAAAGCTAGACATCAACAACAACAGAAACAACAAAAAAGCCGACATGCACATGGAAACTGAACAACTTAGTACTCAATGACAGCTGGGTTAAGGAAGAAATAAAGAAAGAAATTAAAGACTTCCTAGAATTCAATGAAAAGGAAGGCACAACATACCCAAATTTATGGGACACATTGAAAGCAGTGCTCAGAAGAAAATTTATAGCACTAAGTGCCTGCAAGAAGAAATTCGTAACATCACATACAAACAACTTAATGGCCCAACTGAAAACCCTAGAAAAAAAAAAAGAAGCAGATACACCCAAGAGGAGCAGACGGCTGGAAATAATCAAACTAAGGGCTGAAATCAATCAACTAGAAACAAATAAAACTATCCAAAGAATCAATGAGACAAAAAGCTGGTTCTTTGAGAAAATCAACAAGATAGACAAACCCTTAGCCAAACTAACTAAAAAGCAGAGGGAAACTATCCAGATCAGCAAAATCAGAAATGAAAATGGGGACATAACCACAGACATTGAGGAAATCCAAACAATTATTAGGTCATACTACAAAAGCCTATATGCCACAAAATTTGAGAATCTAAATGAAATGGATAATTTTCTTGAAAGATTCCATCTACCAAAACTAAGTCAAGATCAGGTAGAAAGACTGAATAGCCCTATATCTCCCAAGGAAATCGAAGCAGTCATTAACAGTCTCCCCTCCAAAAAAAGCCCCGGACCAGATGGCTTCAGCCCAGAATTCTACAAGACCTTCAAAGAAGTGCTAACTCCAATTCTCCTCAAGCTATTCCACAAAATAGAAACAGAAGGAACACTACCAAACTCATTCTATGAAGCCACAGTCACCTTAATACCTAAACCACACAAAGACCCAACAAAAAAAGAGAACTTCAGGCCTATCTCTCTTATGAACATTGACGCAAAAATACTCAATAAAATACTTGCAAACCGAATCCAAGAACATATCAAAGATATCATCCACCATGACCAAGTAGGCTTCATCCCAGGCATGCAAGGGTGGTTCAACATACAGAAATCCATCAATGTAATCCACTACATAAACAAACTGAAGGAGAAAAAACACATGATCATCTCCTTAGATGCCGAAAAAGCATTTGACAAAGTCCAACACCCATTCATGTTTAAAGTCTTGGAGAGATCAGGGATACAAGGCACATACCTAAACATAGTAAAGGCAATATATAGCAAGCCTACAGCTAACATCAAACTCAATGGAGAGAAACTTAAATCAATCCCACTGAAATCAGGGACAAGACAAGGCTGTCCATTGTCCCCATATCTCTTCAACATAGTACTTGAAGTCCTAGCCAGAGCAATAAGACAACTAAAGGAGATCAAGGGGATACAAATCGGAAAGGAAGAGGTCAAAGTGTCACTATTTGCAGATGATATGATAGTATACATGAGCGACCCCAAAAAATTCAACCAGAGAACTCCTTCAGCTGATAAACACCTTCAGCAAAGTGGCAGGATACAAAATCAACTCAAAAAAATCAGAAGCCCTCCTATATACCAAAGACAAAAAGGCTGAGAAAGAAATTAGGGAAACAACACCCTTCACAATAGCCACTAATAACATAAAGTACCTTGGTGTGACTCTAACCAAGCAAGTGAAAGACCTGTTTGAGAAAAAAACTTCAAGTCTCTGAAGAAAGAAATCAAAGAAGATATCAGAAGATGGAAAGATCTCCCGTGCTCATGGATTGGTAGGATTAACATTGTGAAAATGGCCATACTGCCAAAAGCAATCTACAGATTCAATGCAATTCCCATCAAAATACCAACTCAATTCTTTACAGACCTCGAAAAAAAGATTCTCAGCTTCATATGGAGAAACAAAAAACCCAGAATCTCCAAAACGATCCTGTACAACAACAGATCATCTGGAGGTATCTCCGTTCCTGATCTCAAGCTGTACTACAGGGCAACAGTAATAAAAACTGCATGGTATTGGCATAGAAACAGAAAGGAGGATCAATGGAACCGCATAGAAGACACAGAAATAGATCCACACACCTATGAATACTGATATTTGACAAAGAAGCCAAATCCATTCAATGGAAAAAAGACAGCATCTTCAACAAATGGCGCTGGACCAACTGGATGTCTACATGCAGAAAAATGAAAATAGATCCATATTTATCACCCTGCACAAAACTAAAGTCAAAGTGGATCAAGGACCTCAACATAAAACCAGATACCCTAAATCAATTGGAAAAAAAGGTGGGTAACAGCCTAGAACTCATTGGCACAGGAGACAACTTCCTGAACAGAACACCAACAGCACAGGCTCTAAGAGCAACAATCAATAAATGGGACCTCATGGAACTGAAAAGTTTCTGTAAAGCAAAGGATACCGTCATCAAAACAAAACGACTGCCTACAGATTGGGAAAGAATCTTCACTAACCCTTTATCTGACAGAGGACTAATATCCAGTATATACAAAGAAATAAAGAAGCTGAAAAGCAGCAATCCAAGTAATCCAATTAAAAAATGGGGAACAGAGCTAAACAGAGAATTCTCGACAGAGGAATATCGAATGGCAGAAAAACACTTAAAGAAATGCTCATCCTCATTAGTCATCAGGGAAATGCAAATCAAAACGACCCTGAGATATCACCTTACACCCATCAGAATGGCCAAGATGAAAAACTCAAGCGATAACACATGCTGGAGAGGTTGTGGAGAAAGGGGAACCCTCCTCCACTGCTGGTGGGAATGTAAACTGGTACAACCACTCTGGAAAACTATCTGGCGCTTTCTAAGACAAATAGGAATAGTGCTTCCTCCAGACCCAGCTATACCACTGCTAGGTATATACCCAAAGTTTGTTCAAGTACACAAAAAGGACACTTGCTCAACCATGTTTATAGCAGCTCTATTTGTAATAGCCAGAACCTGGAAACAACCCAGATGTCCATCAACGGTGGAATGGGTAAAGAAATTGTGGTATTTTTATACAATGGAATACTACTCAGCAATCAAAAAGGAGGAAATCATGAAATTTGAAGGCAAATGGTGGGATCTAGAAAAGATCATTCTGAGTGAAATATCCCAGAAGGAGAAAGACAAACATGGGATATACTCACTTATATAGACCTATAAGATATGATAAACATAATGAAATCTATACACCTAAAAAAGATAATCAATTGAGTGGACATGGGGTAAGATGATCAATCCTTGTTTAGAAAGACAGATGGGATGTGCATTGAATGTATGACAGGAGTCTACTGAGTGCATCTGAAAGACTCTAACTAGCAGTGTTTTCAAAGCAAAGACTCATGACCAAACCTTTGGCAGAGTACAGGGAATCATAGGAAAGAAGGGGAGTTAGTCTGATGGGGAAATGATAGGAGCTCCACAAGGACCAAATAAATCTGGGCACAGGGTCTTTTTTGAGACTGACATTCAACCAAGGACCATGTATGGATATAACCTAGAACCTCCGCTCAGATGTAGCCTGTGGTAGCTCAGTAACCAATTGGTTTCCCAAAGTGAGGGGAACAAGGACTATTTCTATCAGGAACCCAATGACTGGCTCTTTGGTCTCCCCACCCCCGATGGGAGGAGAAGTCCTGTTGGGCCACAGAGGAGGGCTTTGCAGACAGTCCTGAAGATACCTGATAAAATAGGATCAGATGAATGGGGAGGAGGTCCCCCCTATCAGTGGACTTGGAAAGGGGCACGGTGGAGATGAGGGAGGGAGGGAGGGACTGGGAGGGAATGAGGGATCGGGACAAGGCTGGGATACAGAGTTAATAAAATGTAACTGATGAATAAAAAAAAAAAAGTAGTGATTTGTTCTTCTGTTCTTTCGTTCTAAACTTGTTCCTGTGCTGTACAGTGGGATACATCACTTTTCAGTTATCCTGTATTTCTAATTTAGCAAGTGACACACATGTGATTTAGTTTACAAAATAGTCCTTTGCGTTTATGGTCTTTCCTTGGAAAATTGTTCCTGTTAGGAACAAGTTAGGGTTAGGGTTAGAGTTAAGGTTAGGGTTATATCACTTTTCAGTTTTCCTGTTATAATAATTGAACAAGCAACACTTATGTGAATTAGTTTACAAAGTTGTGCTTTGCGTTTCTGTTCTTTCGATGAAAAATTGTTTTTGGCCATACAGTTTGATATATCACTTTTCAGTTTTCCTGTATTACTAATTGAGAGAGCAACACACATGTGATTTAGTTTACAAAGTAGTGCTTTGCATTTCTATTCTTCTTTTGGAAACTTGTTTCTGTGCCTTAGAGTGCGATATATCACTTTTCAGTTTTCCTGTATTCCTATTTGAGCGAGCGACACACATGTGATTCCATTTAAAAGTAGTGATTTGCGTTTATGTTTTTTTCGTTGGAAACTTGTTCCTGTTAGGAGCAAGCTAGGGTTAGGTTAGGGTTAGGTTTAGGGTTAGGGTTAGGGTAGGGTTAGGGTTAGGGTTACGGTTAGGCTTACGTTGTGAGGGTTAGGGTTAGTATTATATCACTTTTCAGTTTACCTGTTATAATAATTGAACAGGCGACACGTATGTGAATTAGTTTACAAAGTTGTGCTTTTCGTTTCGGTTCTTTCAATGAAAACTTGTTTCTTTGCCGTACAGTTCGATATATCACTTTTCAGTTTTCCTGTATTACTAATTGAGAGAGCAACACACATGTGATTTAGTTTACAAAGTAGTGCTTTGCATTTCTGTTCTTCTTTTGGAAAATTGTTTCTGTGCTGTACAGTTTGATATATCACTTTTCTGTTTTCCTGTTATAATAATTGAACAGGCGACACGTATGTGAATTAGTTTACAAAGTTATGCTTTGTGTTTCTGTTCTTTCGATGGAAACTTGTTTCTGTGCCATACAGTGCGAGATAAAACTTTTCAGTTTTCCTGTAGTCCTAATTGAGCGAGCAACACACATGTGATTTAGTTTACAAAGTAGTGCTTTTCGTTTATATTCTTTCGTTGGAAACTTGTTCCTGTTAGGAACAAGTCAGGGTTAGGTTAGGGTTAGGGTTATGGTTAGAGTTAGGGTAGGGTTAGGGTTAGCGTTAGGGGTTAGGGTTAGGGTGTTAGGGTTAAGGTTAGGGTTAGGGGGTTAGGGTTAGGGTTAGTGTTAGGGTTAGGGTTAAGGTTAGGTTTAGGGTAGGACTAGGTTTAGGGTTAGGGTTAGCGTTAGGGGTTAGGATTAGGGTTAGGGTTAGCGTTAGGGTTAGGGTGTTAGGGTTAGGGTTATGGTTATGGTTAGGGGGTAGGGTTAGGGTTAGTGTTCGGGTTAGGGTTAGGGTTAGGGTTAGGGTAGGGCTAAGTTTAGGGTTAGGGTTAGCGTTAGGGGTTAGGATTAGGTTTGGGTTAGGGTTAAGATTAGGGGGTTAGGGTTAGTGTTAGGGTTATATCACTTTTCAGTTTTCCTGTTATAATAATTGAACAGGCGACACGAATGTGAATTAGTTTACAAAGTTGTGCTTTCCGTTTCTGTTCTTTCGAAGAACCTTGTTTCTTTGCCATACATTTCTATATATTGCTTTTCAGTTTTCCTGTATTCCTAATTGAGGGAGCAACACACATGTGATTTAGTTTACAAAGTAGTGTGTTGTGTTTCTGTTCTTCTGATGGAAACTTGTTTCTGTGCTGTACAATGTGATATATCACTTTTGAGTTTTCCTGATAATAATAATTGAACGGGCTACACGTATGTGAATTCATTCACAAAGTTTTGCTTTGCCTTTCTTTTCTTTCGATGGAAACTTGTTCCTGTGCTGTACAGTTCGATATATCAATTTTCAGTTTTCCTGTTATAATAATTGAATGGGCGACACGTATTTCAATTAGTTTACAAAGTTGTGCTTTATGATTCTCTTCTTTCGATGGAAACTTGTTTCTGTGACTTACAGTGCAAGATAACACTTTTCAGTTTTCCTGTATTCCTAATTGAGTGAGCAACACACATGTGATTCCGTTTAAAAGTAGTGCTGTGCCTTTCTGTTCTTTCGTTCGAAACTTGTTCCTGTGCTGTACAGTGCCTTATATCACTTTTGAATTTTTCTGTATTCCTAATTGAGCGAGTGGCACACATGTGATTTATTTAATAATGTAGTGCTTTGCGTTTATGTTCTTCCATTGGAAAATTGTTCCTGTTAGGAACAAGTAGGGTTAGGGATAGGGTTATGGTAGGGTTAGAGTTAGAGTTAGGGTTAGGGTTAGGGTTAGGGTTAGGGTTAGGGGCTTAGGGTTAGGGTTAGTATTATATCACTTTTCAGTTTTCCTGTTATAATAATTGAACAGGCAACATGAATGTGAATTAGTTTACAAAGTTGTGCTTTGCATTTCTGTTCTTTCGATGAAAACTGGTTTCTTTGCCATACATTTCGATATAGCGCTTTTCAGTTTTCCTGTATTCGTAATTGAGCGAGCGACACACATGTGATTTAGTTTACAAAGTAGTGCTTTGCGTTTCTGATCTTTGCTCGATACTTGTTCCTGTACTATACAGTGAAATATATCAATTTTCAGTTTTCCTCTTATAATAATTGAATGGGCGGCACGTATGTGAATTATGTTACAAAGTTGTGCTTTCCGTTTCTGTTCTTTCGATGGAAACTTGTTTCTGTTTCTTACAGTGCGAAATGACACTTTTCAGTTTTCATGTATTCCTAATTGAGCGAGTGACACACATGTGATTTAGTTTACAAAGTATTGCTTTGCGTTTATTTTCCTTCGTTGGAAACTTGTTCCTATTAGGAACAAGTTAGCGTTAGGGTTAGGGTTAGGGTGAGGGTTAGGGTTAGGGTAGGATAAGGGATAGGGTTAGGGGTTAAGGTTAGGGTTAGGGTTGTTGTTAGGGGTTAGGGTTAGGTTTAGGGTTAGGGTTAGCGTTATATCACTTTTCACTTTTCCTGTTATAACAATTGAACAGGCGACATGTATTTGAATTAGTTTACAAAGTTGTGCTTTGCTTTTTTGTTCTTTTGATGGAAACTTGTTTCTGTGCCGTAGAGTGCGAGATATCACCTTTCAGTATTCCTGTATTCCGAATTGACTGAGCGACACACATGTGATTCCGTTTAAAAGTAGTGGTTTGCTTTTCTGTTCTTTCGTTCGAAACTTGTTCCTGTGCTGTACAGTGCGATATATCACTTTTCAGTTTTCCTGTATTCCTAATTGAGCGAGTGGCACACATGTGATTTAGTTTACAAAGTAGTGCTTTGCATTTATGTTCTTTCGTTGGAAACTTGTTCCTGTTAGGAACAAGTCAGGGTTAGGGTTAGGGTTAGGGTTATGGTTAGGGTTAGGGTAGGGTTAGGGTTAGCGTTAGGGTTAGGGTTAGGGTGTTAGGGTTAGGGTTAGGGTTAGGGGTTAGGGTTAGGGTTAGTGTTAGGGTTAGGGTTAAGGTTAGGTTTAGGGTAGGACTAGGTTTAGGGTTAGGGTTAGCGTTAGGGCTTAGGATTAGGGTTAGGGTTAGCGTTAGGGTTAGGGTGTTAGGGTTAGTGTTAGGGTTATGGTTAGGGGTTAGGGTTAGGGTTAGTGTTAGGGTTAGGGTTAGGGTTAGGGTTAGGATAGGGCTAAGTTTAGGGTTAGGGTTAGCGTTAGGGGTTAGGATTAGGTTTGGGTTAGGGTTAAGATTAGGGGGTTAGGGTTAGTGTTAGGGTTATATCACTTTTCAGTTTTCCTGTTATAATAATTGAACAGGCGACACGAATGTGAATTAGTTTACAAAGTTGTGTTTTGCATTTATGTTCTTTCCATGGAAACTTGTTTCTGTGCCATAACTGTGATATATCACTTTTCAGTTTTCCTGTATTCCTAATTGAGCGAGCGACACACGTGATTTAGTTTTCAAAGTAGTGCTTCACTTTTCTGTTCTTTCGTTCGAAAGTTTTTCCTGTGCTGTACAGTGCGATATTTCACTTTTCAGTTCTCTTGTTATAATAATTGAACGGGCGACACGAATGTGAATTAGTTAACAAAGTTGCGCTTTGCTTTTCGGTTCTTTCAATAAAAACTTTTTTCTTTGCTGTACAGTTCGATATATCACTTTTCAGTTTTCCTGTATTACTAATTGAGAGAGCAACACACATGTGATTTAGTTTACAAAGTAGTGCTTTGCATTTCTGTTCTTCTTTTGGAAACTTGAATCTATTCTGTACAGTGTGATATATCACTTTTCAGTTTTCCCGTTACAATAATTGAACAGGCGACACGTATGTGAATTAGTTTACAAAGTTATGCTTTGCGTTCCTGTTCTTTCGATGGAAGCTTGTTTCTGTGCCGTACAGTGCAAGATAAAACTTCAGTTTTCCTGTAGTCCTAATTGAACGAGCGACACACATGTGATTTAGTTTAAAAGTAGTGCTTTTCGTTTATGTTCTTTTGTTGGAAACTTGTTCCTGTTAGGAACAAGTCAGGGTTAGGGTTAGGCTTAGGGTTATGGTTAGGGTTAGGGTAGGGTTAGGGTTAGCGTTAGGGTTAGGGTTAGGGTGTTAGGGTTCGGGTTAGGGTTAGGGTTAGGGGTTAGGGTTAGGGTTAGTGTTAGGGTTAGGGTTAAGGTTAGGGTAGGGCTAGGTTTAGGGTTAGGGTTAGCGTTAGGGGTTAGGATTAGGTTTGGGTTAGGGTTAGGGTTAGGGGTTTAGGGTTAGTGTTAGGGTTATATCACTTTTCAGTTTTCCTGTTATAATAATTGAACAGGCAACACGAATGTGAATTACATTACAAACTTGTGCTTTGCGTTCTGTTCTTTCCATAGAAACTTATTCTGTGCCATACACTGTGATATATCACTTTTCATTTTTCCTGTATTCCTAATTGAGCAAGCGACACACATGTGATTCCGTTTAAAAGTAGTGATTTGTTCTTCTGTTCTTTCATTCTAAACTTGTTCCTGTGCTGTACAGTGCGATATATCACTTTTCAGTTATCCTGTATTTCTAATTATCAAGTGACACACATGTGATTTAGTTTACAAAGTAGTGCTTTGCGTTTATGGTCTTTCTGGAAACTTGTTCCTGTTAGGAACAAGTTATTAGTGTTAGGGTTAGGGTTAACGTTATTTAGGTTTAGTGTTAGGGTTAGCGTTAGGGGTTAGGATTATTAGGGTTACTGTTAGGGTTAGGGGTTAGGGTTTTTTATATCACTTTATTTTCCTGTTATAATAATTGAACAGGCGACACGTATGTGATTTAGTTTACAAAGTAGTGTGTTTTTCTTCTGTTCTTTCATTCGATGGAAACTTGTTTCTGTGCTATATACTGGGATATATCACTTTTCAGTTTTCCTGTATTTCTAATTATCAAGTGACACACATGTGATTTAGTTTACAAAGTAGTGCTTTGCGTTTATGGTCTTTCCTTGGAAACTTGTTCCTGTTAGGAACAAGTTATGGTTAGGGTTAGTGTTAGGGTTAGGGTTAGCGTTAGGGTAGGTTAGGTTTAGTGTTAGGGTTAGCGTTAGGGGTTAGGATTAGGGTTAGGGTTATTGTTAGGGTTAGGGGGTTAGGGTTAGGTTTAGGGTTATATCACTTTTCAGTTTTCCTGTTATAATAATTGAACGGGCGACACGTATGTGAATTAGTTTACAAAGTTGTGTTTTGCGTTTCTGTTCTATCGATGGAAACATGTTTCTGTGCTATATACTGGGATATATCACTTTTCAGTTTTCCTGTATTCCTAATTGAGCGAGCGAAACTCATGTGATTCTGTTTAAAAGTAGTGCTTTGCTTTTCTGTTCTTTCGTTCGAAACTTGTTCCTGTGCTGTACAGTGCGATATATCACTTTTCAGTTTTCC
Organism: Meriones psammophilus; assembly: GCA_036365155.1. Classification (NCBI taxonomy): domain Eukaryota; kingdom Metazoa; phylum Chordata; class Mammalia; order Rodentia; family Muridae; genus Meriones; species Meriones psammophilus. The sequence continues at coordinate 23,669 of JAEOAE010000661.1, read as the reverse complement.
TGTAATAATAATTGAACTGACGACACGTATGTGAATTAGTATACAAAGATGTGCTTTGCTTTTCTCTTCTTTCGATGGAAACTTGTTTCTGTGCTGTACAGTGCGATATATCACTTTTCAGTTTTCCTGTATTCCTATTTGAGCGAGCGACACACAAGTGATTCTGTTTAAATGTAGTGATTTGTTCTTCTGTTCTTTCGGTGGAAACTTGTTTCTGTACCATACAGTGCGATATATCACTTTTCAGTTTTCCTTTATTCCTAATTGAGCAAGTGACACACATGTGATTTAGTTTAGAGAGTTGTGCTTTGCGTTTATGTTCTTTCATTGGAAACTTGTTCCTGTTAGGAACAAGTTAGGGTTAGGTTTAGGGTTAGGGTTAGTGTTAGGGTTATGCAAGTTTTAGGGTTAGGGTTAGGGTTAGGGTTAGGGTTAGGTTAGGGTTAGGGTTATGGTAGGGTTAGGGTTAGCATTAGGGTTAGGTTTAGGGGGTTAGGGTTAGGGTTAGGGGGTTATGGTTAGGGTTATGTCACTTTTCAGTTTTCCTGTTATATTAATTGAACAGGCGACACGTATGTGAATTAGTTTACAAAGTTGTGCTTTGCCTTTCTGTTCTTTCGATGAAAACTTGTTTCTTTGCCATAAAGTTCGATATATCACTTTTCAGTTTTCCTGTATTCCTAATTGAGCGAGCGACACACATGTGATTCCGTTTAAAAGTAGTGCTTTGCTTTTCTGTTCTATCGTTCTGAACTTGTTCCTGTGCTGTACAGTGTGATATATCACTTTTCAGTTTTCCTGTATTCATAACTGAGCGAGTGAAACACATGTGATTTAGTTTACAGAGTAGTGTTTTGCATTTATTTTCTTTCCTTGGAAACCTGTTAGGAACAATTTAGGTTTAGGGTTGGGGTTAGTGTTAGTGTTAGGGTTAGGGTAGGTTTAGGGTTAGGGTTAGGGTAAGGGTTAGGGTTAGGGTTAAGGTTAGGGGTAGGGTGTTAGGGTTAGGGTTAGGCTTATATCACTTTTCAGTTTTCCTGTTATAATAATTGAACAGGCGACACAAATGTGAATTAGTTTTCAAAGTTTTGTTTTGCGTTTCTGTTCTTTCGAAGAACCTTGTTTCTTTGCCATACATTTCTATATATTGCTTTTCAGTTTTCCTGTATTCCTAATTGAGGGAGCAACACACATGTGATTTAGTTTACAAAGTAGTGTGTTGTGTTTCTGTCCTTCTGATGGAAACTTGTTTCTGTGCTGTACAATGTGATATATCACTTTTGAGTTTTCCTGTTAATAATAATTGAACGGGCTACACGTATGTGAATTAATTCACAAAGTTTTGCTTTGCCTTTCTTTTCTTTCGATGGAAACTTGTTCCTGTGCTGTACAGTTCAATATATCAATTTTCAGTTTTCCTGTTATAATAATTGAAAGGGCGACACGTATTTCAATTAGTTTACAAAGTTGTGCTTTATGATTCTGTTTTTTCGATGGAAACTTGTTTTCGTGCCTTACAGTGCAAGATAACACTTTTCAGTTTTCCTGTATTCCTAATTGAGTGAGCAACACACATGTGATTCCGTTTAAAAGTAGTGCTGTGCCTTTCTGTTCTTTCGTTCGAAACTTGTTCCTGTGCTGTACAGTGCCTTATATCACTTTTGAATTTTTCTGTATTCCTAATTGAGCGAGTGGCACACATGTGATTTATTTAATAATGTAGTGTTTTGCGTTTATGTTCTTCCATTGGAAAATTGTTCCTGTTAGGAACAAGTAGGGTTAGGGATAGGGTTATGGTAGGGTTAGAGTTAGAGTTAGGGTTAGGGTTAGGGTTAGGGTTAGGGTTAGGGGCTTAGGGTTAGGGTTAGTATTATATCACTTTTCAGTTTTCCTGTTATAATAATTGAACAGGCAACACGAATGTGAATTAGTTTACAAAGTTGTGCTTTGCATTTCTGTTCTTTCGATGAAAACTGGTTTCTTTGCCATACATTTCGATATAGCGCTTTTCAGTTTTCCTGTATTCGTAATTGAGCGAGCGACACACATGTGATTTAGTTTACAAAGTAGTGCTTTGCGTTTCTGATCTTTGCTCGATACTTGTTCCTGTACTATACAGTGAAATATATCACTTTTCAGTTTTCCTTTTATAATAATTGAATGGGCGGCACGTATGTGAATTATTTTACAAAGTTGTGCATTCCGTTTCTGTTCTTTCGATGGAAACTTGTTTCTGTGTCTTACAGTGCGAAATGACACTTTTCAGTTTTCATGTATTCCTAATTGAGCGAGTGACACACATGTGATTTAGTTTACAAAGTATTGCTTTGCGTTTATGTTCTTTCGTTGGAAACTTGTTCCTATTAGGAACAAGTTAGCGTTAGGGTTAGGGTTAGTGTTAGGGTTAGGGTTAGGGTTAGGATAAGGGATAGGGTTAGGGGTTAAGGTTAGGGTTAGGGTTGTTGTTAGGGGTTAGGGTTAGGTTTAGGGTTAGGGTTAGGGTTATATCACTTTTCACTTTTCCTGTTATAACAATTGAACAGGCGACATGTATTTGAATTAGTTTACAAAGTTGTGCTTTGCTTTTTGTTCTTTTTTTGATGGAAACTTGTTTCTGTGCCGTAGAGTGCACAGATATCACCTTTCAGTATTCCTGTATTCCGAATTGACTGAGCGACACACATGTGATTCCGTTTAAAAGTAGTGGTTTGCTTTTCTGTTCTTTTGTTCGAAACTTGTTCCTGTGCTGTACAGTGCGATATATCACTTTTCAGTTTTCCTGTATTCCTAATTGAGCGAGTGGCACACATGTGATTTAGTTTACAAAGTAGTGCTTTGCATTTATGTTCTTTCGTTGGAAACTTGTTCCTGTTAGGAACAAGTTAGGGTTAGGCTTTGCATTTATGTTCTTTTTTGTTGGAAACTTGTTAGGGTTAGGGGGTTAGGGTTAGGGTTAGGGTTAGGGTTAGGGTTAAGGTTATGGGCTAGGGTTAAGGATAGGGTTAGGGATAGGGGTGTAGGGTGTGGGTTAGGGTTATATCACTTTTCAGTTTTCCTGTTATAATAATTAAACAGGCGACACGAATGTGAATTAATTCACAAAGTTGTGCTTTGCCTTTCTGTTCTTTCGATGGAAACTTGTTTCTGTGCCGTACAGTGCGAGATAACACTTTTCAGTTTTCCTGTATTCCTAACTGAGCGAGCAACACACATGTGATTTAGTTTACAAAGTAGTGCTTTGCGTTTCTATTCTTCTGTTGGAAACTTGTTTCTGTGCTGTACAGTACGATATATCACTTTTCAGTTTTCCTGTTATAATAATTGATCGGGCAACACGTATTTGAAATAGTTTACAAAGTTTTGCTTTGTGTTTCTGTTCTTTCGATCTAAACTTGTTCCTGTGCTCTACAGTATAATATATCACTTTTCAGTTTTCCTGTTATAATAATTGAACGGGCGACATATATGTGAATTAGTTTACAAAGTTGTGCATTGCGTTTCTGTTCTTTCGATGGAAACTTGTTCCTGTGCCGTACAGTGCGAGATAACACTTTTCAGTTTTCCTGTATTCCTAATTGAGTGAACAACACACATGTGATTTCGTTTAAAAGTAGTGCTTTGCGTTTCTGTTCTTCTGTTGGAAACTTGTTCCTATTCTGTACAGTGCGATATATCACTTTTCAGTTTTCCTGTATTCCTAACTGAGCGAGCGACACACATGTGAATTAATTTACAAAGTATTGCTTTGCGTTTCTGATCTTTTGCTCAATACTTGTTCCTGTACTGTACAGTGCGATATATCACTTTTCAGTTTTCCTCTTATAATCATTGAATGGGCGGCATGTATGTGAATTAGTTTACAAAGTTGTACTTTCCATTTCTGTTCTTTCGATGGAAACTTGTTTCTGTGCCTTACAGTGCGAGATAACACTTTTCAATTTTCCTGTATTCCTAATTGAGCGAGCGACACACATGTGATTCCGTTTAAAGTAGTGCTTTCCAATACTTTAAACATGAATGGATGTTGGATTTTGTCAAAGGCTTTTTCAGCATCTAGGGAGATTATCATGTGGTTTTTTTTTCTTTCAATTTGTTAATATGGTGGATCACATTGATGGATTTCCGTATATTGAACCATCCCTGCATACCTGGGATGAAGCCTACTTGGTCATGGTGGATGATATCTTTGAAGTGTTCTTGTATTCGGTTTGTGAGTATTTTGTTGAGTATTTTTGCATCAATGTTCATAAGGGAGATTGGCCTGAAATTCTCTTTCTTTGTTGAGTCTCTGTGAGGTTTAGGTACCAAGGTGACTGTGGCTTCATAGAATGAGTTTGGTAATGCTCCTTCTGTTTCTATTTTGTGGAATAGTTTGAAGAGAGTTGGTGTTAGCTCTTCTTTGAATGTTTGGTAGAATTCTGCGCTGAAACCATCAGGTCCTGGGCTTTTTTTGGATGGGATACTTTCGATGACTGCTTCTATTTCCTTGGGGGATATAGGACTATTTAATTGATTTACCTGGTCCTGATTTAGCTTTGGTAAGTGGAATCGATCAAGAAAATTGTCCATTTCATTTAAATTTTCAAATTTTGTTCCGTATAGACTTTTGAAGTAAGTCCTAATGATTGCTTGGATTTCCTCAGTGTCTGTAGTTATGTCCCCCTTTTCATTTCTGATTTTGTTGATTTTGGATGGTGTCTCGCTGCCTTTTAGTTAGCTTGGGTAAGGGATTGTCTATCTTGTTGATTTTCTCAAAGAACCAGCTCTTGGTTTCATTGATTCTTTGAATTGTTTTATTTGTTTCTAATTGATTGATTTCAGCCCTGAATTTGATTATTTCCAGCCGTCTGCTCCTTCTTGGTGTGTCTGCTTCTTCTTTTTCTAGGGTTTTTAAGTGAGCCATTAAGTTGCTTGAATATGCTGTCTCAAATTTCTTCTTGAAGGCACTTAGTGCTATGAACTTTCCTCTTAGCACTGCTTTCATTGTGTCCCACAAGTTTGGGTATGTTGTGTCTTCATTTTCATTGAGTTCTTGGAAGATTTTAATTTATTTCTTTATTTCTTCCCTGACCCAGCTGTCTTTTAGTAGCAAGTTGTTCAGTTTCCATAAAAAGCCAAAATGTTACGCTCAGGATGCGAGGCTAAGCACTGCACTCAGGATCAGCAACCTTGGACCCAGAGAAGAGCATGTCTGATTGCATGCGGGTTGATGCCCCAGGTCCCGCCTCTGAGAAAAAGGAATCGGACGGGTCTGATGCTCTTTGGGTGGATGACACCTAAATGAACATCAGTACAAAGTCCCAATTTATTTCTAATATCAGAGATCAGACCTCTACTCTTGCCTGATGCGTCCAAAACAAAAAAGGGGAACTGTAAAGAGCTGCGTAATGCCGCGCCTGAAAGATGGAGCTGGTTTCCGCCTTCCACCTTCCCGATGGTGAGTGCTTTCTGCCACAAACAAAACCACATTTGGCTAAGGCTAAGGATCTGGCTTGCTTCCATGTATGTGGACCTATCTGCATTGCCCACGTGGCATGCTGATGTTGGCTAAGCAGAGACTATTTAAAGTGGGCTGGCTTTCCCCAGGGTCAGATGATTGTTCAAGTTTCCTGAATAAACTGCATTGAAAAAAAATAAAAAAGCAGTGCTTTGCTTTTCTGTTCTTTCGTTCGAAACTTATTCCTATGTTGTACAGTGTGATATATCACTTTCCAGTTTTCCTGTATTCCTAATTGAGCGAGTGACACACATGTGAATTAGTTTACAAAGTATTGCTTTGCGTTTATGATCTTTCGTTGGAAACTTGTTCCTATTAGGAACAAGTTAGCGTTAGGGGTAGGGTTAGGGTTAGGGTTAGGGTAGGGTAAGGGATAGGGTTAGGGGTTAGGGTTCATGTTAGGGGGTTAGGGTTAGGTTTAGCATTAGGGTTAGGGTTATATCACTTTTCACTTTTCCTGTTATAATAATTGAACAGGCAACACATATTACTATACTTTTATATTATATTATATTACTTTGAATTATACTTATACTTATACTTAATTATACTTATATATTTTATATTATATTACTTTGAATTACTATACAAAGTTGTGCTTTGAGTTTCTGTTCTTTCAATGAAAACTTGTTCCTGTGCTGTACAACTTGATATATCACTTTTCAGTTTTCCTGTTATAATAATTGAACTGGCGACACATATGTGAATTAGTTTACAAAGTTGTGCTTTGCGTTTCTCTTCTTTCGATGGAAACTTGTTTCTGTGCCATACAGTGCAAGATAACACTTTACAGTTTTCCTGTATTCCTAATTGAGCGAGCAATACACATGTGATTCCGTTTAAAAGTAGTGCTTTGCGTTTCTGTTCTTCTGTTGGAAACTTGTTTCTGTGCTGAACAATGCGATATATCACTTTTCAGTTTTCCTGTTATAATAATTGATCAGGCAACATGTATGTGATTTAGTTTACAAAGTTGTGCTTTGCGTTTCTGTTCTTTCGATGGAAACTTGTTTCTGTGGGGTACAGTGCGAGATAACACTTTTCAGTTTTCCTGTATTCCTAATTGAGCCAGTAACACATATGTGATTCCGTGTAAAAGTAGGGCTTTGCTTTTCGGTTCTTTCGTTCGAAACTTGTTCCTGTGCTGTACAGTGCATTATATCACTTTTCAGTTTTCCTGTATTCCTAATTGAGCGAGGGGCACACATGTGATTAAGTTTACAAAGTAGTCCTTTGCGTTTATGTTCTTGCGTTGGAAACTTCTTCCTGTCAGGAACAAGTTAGGGTTAGGGTTAGGGTTAGGGTTAGGCTTAGGGTTAGGGTAGGGTTAGGGTTTAGGGTTAGGGTTAGGTTAAGGTTAGGTTAGGGGTAAGGGTTAGGGTTAGGTTAGGGTTAGGGCTTACGGTTAGGGTTAGTGTTATGTCACTTTTCAGTTTTCCTGTTATAATAATTGAACAGGTGACACGAATGTGAATTAGTATACAAAGTTGTGTTTTGCATATCTGTTCTTTCGATGGAAACTTGTTCCTGTGCTGTACAGTTCGATATATCACTTTTCAGTTTTCCTGTTATAATAATTGAACGGGCGACATGTATGTGAATTAGTTTACAAAGTTGTGCTTTGCTTTTCTCTCCTTTCGATGGAAACTTATTTCTGTGCCGTACAGTGCGAGATAACACTTTTCAGTTTTCCTGTATTCCTAATTGAGCGAGTGACACACATGTGATTTAGTTTACAAAGTAGTGCTTTGCGTTTAAGTTCTTTCGTTGGAAACTTCTTCCTCTTAGGAACATGTTAGGTTTAGGGTTAGGGTTAGGGTTAGGCTTAGGGTTAGGGTAGGGTTAGGATTAGGGTTAGGGTTAAGGTTAGGGTTATGGTAGGGTTAGGGTTAGCGTTAGGGTTAGGGTTAGGGTTAGGGTTAGGGTTAGGTTAGGGTTATGTCACTTTTCATTTTTCCTGTTATATTAATTGAACAGGCGACATGTATGTGAATTAGTTTACAAAGTTGTGCTTTGCCTTTCTGTTCTTTCAATGAAAACTTGTTTCTTTGCCATAAAGTTCGATATATCACTTTTAGTTTTCCTGTATTCCTAATTGAGCGAGCGACACACATGTGATTCTGTTTAAAAGTAGTGCTTTGCTTTTCTGTTCTATCGTTCTGAACTTGTTCCTGTGCTGTACAATGTGATATATCACTTTTCAGTTTTCCTGTATTCATAATTGAGCGAGTGAAACACATGTGATTTAGTTTACAGAGTAGTGTTTTGCATTTATGTTCTTTCCTTGGAAACATGTTAGGAACAATTTCGTGTTTGGGTTGGGGTTAGGGTTAGTGTTAGGGTTAGGGTAGGTTTAGTGTTAGGGTTAGTGTTAGGGTTAGGGGTTAGGGTTAGTGTTAGCGTGTTAGGGTTAGGGTTAGGCTTATACCACTTTTCAGTTTTCCTGTTATAATAATTGAACAGGCGACACGAATGTGAATTAGTTTTCAAAGTTGTGCTTTGCGTTTCTGTTCTTTCGAAGAACCTTGTTTCTTTGCCATACATTTCTATATATCGCTTTTCAGTTTTCCTGTATTCCTTATTGAGCGAGCACCACACATGTGATTTAGTTTACAAAGTAGTGTGTTGTGCTTCTGTTCTTCTGATGGAAACTTGTTTCTGTGCTGTACAATCTGATATATCACTTTTGAGTTTTCCTGTTAATAATAATTGAACAGGCTACATGTATGTGAATTCGTTCACAAAGTTTTGCTTTGTGTTTCTTTTCTTTTGATGGAAACTTGTTCCTGTGCTGTACAGTTCGATATATCACTTTTCAGTTGTCCTGTTATAATAATTGAATGGGCAACACGTATTTGAATTAGTTTACAAAGTTGTGCTTTGTGATTCTGTTCTTTCGATGGAAACTTGTTTTTGTGCCTTACAGTGCAAGATAACACTTTTCAGTTTTCCTGTATTCCTAATTGAGTGAGCGACACACACATGTGATTCCGTTTAAAAGTAGTGCTTTGCCTTTCTGTTCTTTCGTTCGAAACTTGTTCCTGTGCTGTACAGTGCCTTCTATCACTTTTGAATTTTTCTGTATTCCTAATTTAGCGAGTGGCACACATGTGATTTACTTAACAAAGTATTGCTTTGCGTTTATGTTCTTTCATTGGAAAATTGTTCCTGTTAGGAACAAGTAGGGTTAGGGTTGGGGTTATGGTAGCGTTAGGGTTAGAGTTAGGGTTAGGGTTTAGGATTAGGGTTAGGTTTAGTGTTAGGGTTAGGATTAGGGTTAGGGGCTTAGGGTTAGGGTTAGGATTATATCACTTTTCAGTTTTCCTGTTATAATAATTGAACAGGCGACACGAATGTGAATTAGTTTACAAAGTTGTGCTTTGCGTTTCTGTTCTTTTGATGGAAACTTGTTCCTGTGATGTACAGTTCGATATATCACTTTTCAGTTTTCCTGTTATAATAATTGAACGGGCGACATGTATGTGAATTAGGTTACAAAGTTTTGCTTTGCGTTTCTCTTCTTTCGATAGAAACTTATTTCTGTGCCGTACAGTGCGAGATAACACTTTTCAGTTTTCCTGTATTCCTAATTGAGCGAGTGACACACATGTGATTCCGTGTAAAAGTAGGGCTTTGCTTTTCTGTTATTTCGTTTGAAACTTGTTCCTGTGCTGTACAGTGCATTATACCACTTTTCAGTTTTCCTGTATTACTAATTGAGCGAGTGGCACACATGTGATTTAGTTTACAAAGTAGTGCTTTTATGCTTATGTTCTTTCGTTGGAAACTTCTTCCTCTTAGTAACATGTTAGGGTTAGGGTTAGGGTTAGGGTTAGGGTTAGGGTTAGGCTTAGGGTAAGGGTAGGGTTAGGGTTAGGGTTAGGGTTAAGCTTAGGGTTAGGGGTTAGGTTTAGGGTTAGGGTTATGGTTAGGGGCTTAGAGTTAGGGTTAGTGTTATGTCACATTTTAGTTTCCCTGTTATAATAATTGAACAGGCGACACGAATGTGAATTAGTATACAAAGTTGTGCTTTACGTTTCTGTTCTTTCGATGGAAACTTGTTTCTGTGCTGTACAGTGTGATATATCAGTTTTCAGTTTTCCCGTTATAATAATTGAACAGGTGACAGGTATTTGAATTAGTATACAAATTTGTGCTTTGCATTTCTGTTGTTCTGCTGGAAACTTGTTTCTGTGCTGTACAGTGTGATGTAGCAATTTTCAGTTTTCCTGTTATAATAAATGAACATGCGGCAAGTATGTGAATTAGTTTACATAGTTGTGCTATGCGTTTCTCTTCTTTCGATGGAAACTTGTTTCTGTGCCGTACAGTGCGAGATAACACTTTTCAGTTTTCCTGTATTCCTAATTGAGTGAGCGACACACATGTGAATTAATGTACAAAGTATTGCTTTGCTATTCTCTTCTTGTGTTCTAAACTTGTATCTGTGCTGTACATTTCGATATATCACTTTTCAGTTTTCCTGTATTCCTAATTGATCAAGCGACACACATGTGAATTAATTTACAAAGTAGTGCTTTGCGTTTCTGATCTTTTGCTCGATACTTGTTCCTGTACTGTACAGTGCTATATATCACTTTTCAGTTTTCCTCTTATAATAATTGAATGGGCGGCACGTATGTGAATTAGTTTACAAAGTTGTACTTTCCTTTTCTGTTCTTTTGATGGAAACTTGTTTCTGTGCCTTACAGTGGGAAATCACACTTTTCAGTTGTCTTGTATTCATAATTGAGCGAGCTTCACTGATGTGTTTCCGTTTAAAAGTAGTGCTTTGCTTTTCTGTTCTTTCATTCGAAACTTATTCCTATGTTGTACAGTGTGATATATCACTTTCCAGTTTTCCTGCATTCCTAATTGAGCAAGTGACACACATGTGATTTAGTTTACAAAGTATTGCTTTGTGTTTATGTTCTTTCATTGGAAACTTGTTCCTATTAGGAACAAGTTAGCGTTAGGTTTAGGGTTAGGGTTAGGGTTACAGTTAGGGTTAGGGTAGGGTAAGGGATAGGGTTAGGGGTTAGGGTTAGTGTTAGGGTTCGTGTTAGGGGGTTACAGTTAGGTTTCGGGTTAGGGTTATGGTTATATCACTTTTCAATTTTCCTGTTATAATAATTGAACAGGCGACATGTATGTGAATTAGTTTACAAAGTTGTGCTTTGCGTTTCTCTTCTTTCGATGGAAACTTCTTTCTGTGCGGTACAGTGCGAGATAACACTTTTCAGTTTCCCTGTATTCCTAATTGAGCGAGCGACACACATGTGATTTAGTTTACAATGTAGTGCTTTCCGTTTCTGTTCTTTTGGAAACTTGTTTCTGTGCTGTACAGTGTGATGTATCACTTTTCAGTTTTCCTGTTATAATAATTGAACGGGCAACACGTATATGAATTAGTTTACAATGTTGTGCTTTGCATTTCTGTTCTTTCGATGGAAACTTGTTTCTGTGCTGTACAGTGCGAGGTAACACTTTTCAGTTTTCCTGTATTCCTAATTGTGCGAGCAACACACATGTGATTCCGTTTAAAAGTAGTGCTTTGGAGCCAAGATGGTGGCGCCGGGAAAACAGCGCTTCTGGGCAGCAAGACAGCACTATCCCAGTAGAGACCAGGAGACTGAACTCAGGGCCCTGAAACTACATCGATAGTGTTTCCCAGTTGAGGGGAGGCTCCCACGGGATGGGAATCGGTCGTGTCCACTCTCGGCTGCACAGCCAGAATCCGGAAGAAATCCATGGTAATGCGGGCTTTGGGTCTCCGGGCTGCAGCCGCAAGCGGGCGGGTCCCTGCCACTTCCCCAGGCTGATCTGTGGGCACAAGGGAACCTGAGACTGGGAGTCCCAGTCTCGTTGGGACCCCAAGTGGAAACAGGGTTGCGGGTATGATCGTAGTTCACCCAGTCTCTCCCCGGAAATTCTCTGCCACCATCACAGCCGAACTCCTGCCGCACACAGAGAGCTTTGCGATCAGCTCAGCAGTACAGACAACCTGCGCGCCCCAGTACAACAGGGACTGGGAAATCCTGTACGGAGAGGACCCCACAGAGAAATTTCCCAGGCTGATCCGTGGGCACAAGGGTACCTGAGACTGGGAGTCCCAGTCTCGGTGGGATCCCACGGGTAAACAGGGTTGCGGGTCTGATCGCAGTTCACCAAGTCTCTCCATGGAAATTCTCTGCCACCATCACAGCCAAGCTCCTGCCGTGCACAGAGAGCTTTGCGCTCAGCTCAGTGGTACAGACAAGCTGTGAGTCCCAGTACAACAGGGCCTGGGAACCCCTGTCCGGAGAGGACCCTACAGAGAAGGAAGAAACAGTGCTGCTGGGGTCACCTAGGGAAAGTCTAGCAGACTGCAGATTGCAAACAGACAGAACTGAGTGCTCCGAGACACCACAGCAGTACTCACAACCCAAGAAAGCCAGCTACATTCAAGAAAACACAGGAAATAAATAACCTCACTTCAGTAAAAGAAAAAGCAACCAAGCACACAACCGTATGACCACAGCCAACATCAAAGTCAAAGGATTTAACAGCCACTGGTCATTACTCTCTCTCAATATCAATGGACTGAATTCTCCAATAAAAAGACACAGACTAACAGAATGGATGCGTAAACAAAACCCAGCAATCTGTTGTATACAACAAACACACCTAAGACACAAAGATAGACATTACCTGAGGGTAAAGGGATGGAAGACGGCTTTTCAAGCAAATGGACCCAAGAAGCAAGCAGGAGTAGCCATTCTAATATCTGATAAAATAATCTTTCAACCAAAATTAATCAAAAGAGATGGGCAAGGACACTTCATACTCATCAAGGGAAAATTCCACCAAGAAGACATCACAATCCTGAACATCTATGCCCCAAATACAGGGGCACCCACATTTGTGAAAGAAACATTGATAAAACTTAAACCACATATAGCTCCCCACACACTAATAGTAGGAGACTTCAGCACCCCACTCTCAACAAAGGACAGGTCAACAAAACAGAAATTAAACAAAGAAACAATATCTCTAACAGAGGTAATGAACCAAATGGACCTAACAGATATTTACAGAACCCTACACCCAAATACAAAAGAATTTACCTTCTTCTCAGCACCTCATGGAACCTTCTCCAAAATAGACCACATAGTTGGTCACAAAGCAAGCCTCAACAAATACAGGAAGATTGAAATAATCCCTTGTACCCTGTCGGATCACCATGGAATAAAGCTGGACCTCAGTAACAACAGAAATAGCAAAAAGCCTACACATACATGGAAACCGAACAACTTGCTACTAAAAGACAGCTGGGTCAGGGAAGAAATAAAGAAATAAATTAAAATCTTCCTAGAACTCAATGAAAATGAAGACACAACATACCCAAACTTGTGGGACACAATGAAAGCAGTGCTAAGATGAAAGTTCATAGCACTAAGGGCCTTCAAGAAGAAATTTGAGACAGCGCATTCAAGCAACTTAATGGCTCACTTAAAAACCCTAGAAAAAGAAGAAGCAGACACACCAAGAAGGAGCAGACGGCTGGAAATAATCAAACTCAGGGCTGAAATCAATCAATTAGAAACAAATAAAACAATTCAAAGAATCAATGAAACCAAGAGCTGGTTCTTTGAGAAAATCAACAAGATAGACAAACCCTTAGCCAAGCTAACTAAAAGGCAGTGAGACACCATCCAAATCAACAAAATCAGAAATGAAAAGGGGGACATAACTACAGACACTGAGGAAATCTAAGCAATCATTAGGACTTACTTCAAAAGTCTATACGGAACAAAATTTGAAAATTTAAATGAAATGGACAATTTTCTTGATCGATTCCACTTACCAAAGCTAAATCAGGACCAGGTAAATCAATTAAATAGTCCTATATCCCCAAGGAAATAGAAGCAGTCATCGAAAGTCTCCCATCCAAAAAAAGCCCAGGACCTTGATGGTTTCAGCGCAGAATTCTACCAAACATTCAAAGAAGAGCTAACACCAACTCTCTTCAAACTATTCCACAAAATAGAAACAGAAGGAGCATTACCAAACTCATTCTATGAAGCCACAGTCACCTTGGTACCTAAATCTCACAAAGACTCAACAAAGAAAGAGAATTTCAGGCCAATCTCCCTTACGAACATTGATGCAAAAATACTCAACAAAATACCCGCAAACCGAATACAAGAACACATCAAAGATATCATCCACCATGACCAAGTAGGCTTCATCCCAGGTATGCAGGGATGGTTCAATATACGGAAATCCATCAATGTGATCCACCATATTAACAAATTGAAAGAAAAAAAAAAAACACATGATAATCTCCCTAGATGCTGAAAAAGCCTTTGACAAAATCCAACATCCATTCATGTTTAAAGTATTGGAGAGATCAGGGATACAAGGCACATATCTAAACATAGTAAAGGTGATATACAGCAAACCTATAGCCAACATCAAACTGAACGGAGAGAAACTTAAAGCAATCCCACTGAAATCAAGGACAAGACAAGGCTGCCCACACTCTCCATATCTCTTCAACATAGTTCTGGAAGTCCTTGCTAGAGCAATAAGACAGTTGAAGGAGATCAAGGGGATACATATTGGAAAGGAAGAATTCAAATTATCACTATTTGCAGATGATATGATGGTATACGTGAGTGACCCCAAAAACTCTACCAGGGAACTCCTACAGCTGATAAACACCTTCAGCAAAGTGGCCGGATACAAAATTAACTCAAAAAAATCAGTAGCCCTCCTGTATACAAAAGATAAAAGGGCTGAGAAAGAAATTAGGGAAACAACACCCTTCACAATAGCCACAAATGACATAAGGTACCTCGGAGTAACCCTAACCAAGGAAGTCAAAGACTTGTATGAAAAAAATTTTAAATCTCTGAAGAAAGAACTAGAAGAAGATATGAGAAGATGGAAAGATCTCCCATGCTCATGGCTTGGTAGGATTAACATAGTAAAAATGGCCATCTTAACAAAAGCAATCTACAGATTCAATGCAATGCCCATCAAATTACCAACACAATTCTTTACAGACTTGGAAAGAAAAATTCTCAACTTCATATGGAATAACAAGAAACCCAGAATTGCTAAAACAATCCTCTACAATAAAAGATCTTCTGGAGGTATCTCCATCCGTGATCTTAAGTTGTACTATAGAGCAACAGTTTTAAAAACTGCATGGTACTGGCATAGAAACAGAATGGTGGATCAATGGAACCGAATAGAGGACCCAGAAATAAACCCACACACTTATGGACAACTGATATTTGACAAAGACGCCAAAATCATACAATGGAAAAAAGATAGCATCTTCAACAAATGATGCTGGTCCAACTGGATGTCTACATGTAGAAAAATGAAAATAGATCCATACTTATCACCCTGCACAAAACTGAAGTCCAAGTGGATCAAAGACCTCAACATAAAACCAGACACATAAAATCGGCTTGAAAAAAAAGTGGGGAATACCCTAGAACTCATTGGTACAGGGGAAAACTTCCTGAACAGAACTCCAACAGCACAGGCTCTAAGAGCAACAATCAATAAACGGGACCTCATGAAACTGAAAAACTTCTGCAAAGCAAAGGACACCGTCATCAAAACAAAGCGACCTCCTACAGATTGGGAAAGAATCTTCACCAACCCTTTATCTGACAGAGGACTCATATCAAGTATATATAAAGAACAAAAGAAGCTGAAAAGCAGCAAACCAAGTAATCCCCTTAAAAAATGGGGAACAGAGCTAAACAGAGAATTCTCTGTAGAGGAATACCAAATGGCAGAGAAGCACTTAAAGAAATGCTCAACCTCACTAGCCATTAGGGAAATGCAAATCAAAACAACCCTGAGATTTCACCTTACACCCATGAGAATGGCCAAGATCAAAAACTCAAGTGACAACACATGCTGGAGAGGTAGTGGAGAAAGAGGAACCCTTCTCCACTGCTGGTGGGAATGTAAACTGGTACAACCACTCTGAAATCAATCTGGCGTTTTCTCAGAAAACTAGGAATAGTGCTTCCCAAGATCCAGCCATACCACTCCTAGGCATATATCCAAAAGAGGCTCAAGCACACAAAAAGGAAATTTGCTCAACCATGTTCAGAGCAGCTTTATTTGTAATAGCCAGAAGCTGGAAACAACCCAGATGCCCCTCAACTGAAGAATGGATGCAGAAAATGTGGGACATCTACACAATGGAATATTACTCAGCAATGAAAAATTAGGAAATCATGAAATTTGCAGGTAAATGGTGGGATCTGGAAAGGATCATCCTGAGTGAGTTGTCCCAGAAGCAAAATGACACACATGGTATATACTCACTCATATAGACATACAACATAGGACAAACCCACTAAAACCTGTGCATCTAAAGAAACTAAGCAAGAGAGAGGACCCCAACTAAAATGTCTAATCCCCATCCGGAAAGGCAAAGAGGATGGACATCAGAAGAAGAAGAAAACAGGAAACAACCTAGGAACCTACCACAGAGGGTCTCTGAAAGCCTCTGCCCTACAGACTATCAAAGCAGAAGCTAAGCCTGATGGGCAACTGTTGGGCAGAGTGAATGTAATTTTATGTAAGAACTGGGAAAGAGCAAGAGCTGGAGAGGACAGGGTCTCCACAAGGAGAGCAACAGAACAAGAAAATTTGAACACAGGGAACTTCCCAGAGACTCATACTCCAACCAAGGACTATTCATGGAGATAACCCAGAACCCCTGCACAGATGTAGCCCAGGGCAGTTCAGAGTCCAATTGGGTTACATAGTAATGAGAAGAGGGGCTGCCTCTGACATGAACTGACTGGCCTGCTCTTTAGTCACCTCCTCCTGAGGGGAAGCAACCTTACCAGGCCATAGTAGAGGACAATGCAGCCACTTTTGACGTGAACTGATGGAGTAAGATCAGAAAGGAGAGGAGAACCTCCCCTATCAGTGGACTTGGGTAGTGGCATGCATGCAGAGGGAGGAGGAAGGGTGGCATTGGGAGGGGAGGGAGGGGCTTTCGGGGGGATGCAGAGTGAATAAAGTATAATTGATGAAAAATTTTAAAAAAAGGGAAAAATAATAATTTAAGAACGTTAAATGACTTTCAAAAGTGGAGCAAAACATGGAGTTAGTCAATTTACATGGAGCATGTCTCACCCCTGGGGGCAATGGTCTCCTGAACCTACTCAGACCTCGGACACCACCACTGCTAGTTCGAGAACCAATGCAGGATGTTCCAACGAGGGGGTTAAGGCTTCTCATAATATTTCCTATAAGCCCACACCTGTTTGTTTACATCCCCCATTTTTATTCATTATTAGCCCGATAGAGCCAAGTAATTGTGGTAATGATACTTGCTTTTTTGCCCAATGCTGTAATGCTAGTAAATTTACTAGCTGGTTACTCACATGCCTCGCTGGGTGCCTGTGCCCATTGATGCCCTCACGCTATGACTCTCTTCAGACAGAAAAGGGATCTTGGAATTACAGCTGCCATTGTTACTGCCATCTCATTGGCGGCTGTTGGAGCTACCACCACGGCATTAGCCATGAGTCATACTGGGCAGACTGCTCAGACACTGAATAACCTTTTAGCCAAGGTAGCTCATGCCTTAGATGTACAAAAAGGAATTAATGCTCAACTAAAAGGAGGTTTGATGGTGTTCAATCAGAGGTTTGACCTCGTGCAGGAGCAAATTGATACCCTATGGCAAATCGCTCAACTTGGCTGTCAATGAAAGTATGCTGGACTTTGTGTCACTAGCATACAACATGAGAATTTTCCCTGTGCTGCAAATCTGTCTAAACAATTGTCAAGCTATATTTTAGGTAATTGGACTGGAGAATTCGATACTATGATGGTCCAGCTGAGAGTGGCCATTATCACAGTAAATTCTACCAGAGTGGACACAGGACTAGCCACAGGATTATCATCATGGATTGCTGCAGCCATGAATCATCTGAAGGAATGGTCGGGCATGGGAGCGTTAGCAGGCCTTCTGGTGTTGGTCACCTTGGTTTGCCTGTGGTATATATGCAAGATTAGAGTCTCACAACAGCATAATGCAGCCATGACCATTCAGGCCTTTACAGCCATTGAAGCAGGACATTCTCCCCAAGCATGGTTGGATACCATAAAAAGCCAAAATGTTAAGCTCAGGATGCAAGGCTAAGCACTGCACTCAGGGTCAGCAGCCTTGGACCCAGAGAAGAGCATGTCTGATTGCATGCGGGTTGATGCCCCAGGTCCCGCCTCTGAGAAAAAGGTTTCGGACGGGTCTGATACTCTTTGGGTGGATGACACCTAAATGAACATCAGTACAAAGTGTCAATTTATTTCTAATATCAGAGATCAGACCTCTACTCTTGCCTGATGCGTCTAAAACAAAAAAGGGGAACTGTAAAGAGCTGCGTAATGCTGTGCCTGAAAGATGGAGCTGGTTTCCGCCTTCCACCTTCCCGATGGTGAGTGCTCTCTGTCACAAACAGCTCCACATTTGTCTAAGGCTGAGGATCTGGCTTGCTTCCGTGTATGTGGACCTATCTGCATTGCCCACGTGGCATGCTGAGGTTGGTTACCCAGAGGCTATTTAAAGTGGGCTGGCTTTCCCCAGGGTCAGATGATTGTTCAAGGTTCCTGAATAAACTGCATTTAAAAAATAAATAAATAAAACAAAACATCAAGTTAAAAAAAAAAAAAAAGTAGTGCTTTGTTTTTGTGTTCTTTCATTCGAAACTTGTTCCTGTGCTGTACAGTGCATTATATCACATTTCAGTTTTCCTGTATTCCTAATTGAGTGAGTGGCACACATGTGATTTAGTGTACAAAGTAGTGCTTTGTGTTTATGTTCTTTCGTTGGAAACTTGTTGAGGTTTAGGAACAGAGTTAGGGTAGGGTTAGGGTTAGGTTAGGTGTTAGGATTAGGGTTAGGTTAGGGTTAGGGTTAGGTGCTTAGGGTTAGGGGGTTAGTGCTTAGGTTAGGGTTATATCACTTTCAGTATTCCTGTTATAATAATTGAAGAGGCGAAACGAATGTGCATTAGTTTACAAAGTTGTGCTTTGCGTTTCTGTTCTTTCGATGAAAACTTGTTTCTTTGCCATACATTTCGATATATCGCTTTTCAGTTTTCCTGTATTCCTAATTGAGCGAGCGACACACATGTGATTTAGTTTACAAAGTAGTCCTGAAAGACCCCTGCCTCACCAAAAGTTAGAAGCAGCTAATAGTTAATGTCATTTTGTACAGCACTGTTTTGAGAAACTCTGAAGGATGCCACTGTTTTGAGAAACTCTGTGGGCTAGGGAGGGAACTACCTGAAGAGACCCAGGTGCTGGGGATATCTGCGTTCAGGCTACCCCAGTTGAGCCAAAAATCATTTTGTGCTGACCACGCATATGAGAAGTTTGTGAGACTGTTCCAGCTGAGATAGGGGCCCTAAGACAAATAGTGAGACTGTTCCAGCTGAGATAGGAGCCCTAAGACAAACAACAGGTGGCAGTCCCAAGATTGAGAGCCATCATGACCTTTCCGACCACCCAGTTCCTGATATCATGGTGTCCCTGCCAAACTCTGACTCAAGTTGTGGTCTCATTTAAATGTACCAATCAGCTCCCTGTAACTATGCTTCTCACTTCTGTACCTGCGCTTTTGCTCTGAGACCCTACAAAAAGCCCAGCTTTCCATTCAGGGGGCGCGCAAGTCTTCCCAGACACTTTGACGCCCCAGGTACCCGTGTATCAAAATAAAGCCTCTTGCCCTTTGCAGCCGAACATCTGGTCTCGTTGATGCTTGGGAGGGGGTCTCCCTGACACAAGACACCCATCGGGAGTCTTTCAGTGCTTTGCTTTTCTGTTCTTCTGATGGAAACTTGTTTCTTTGCTGTACAGTGTGATATATCACTTTTCAGTTTTCCTGTTATATTAAATGAACGGGCGACACGTTTGTGAATTAGTTTACAAAGTTCTGCTTTGCATTTCTTTTCTTTCGATGGAAACTTGTTCCTGTGCTGTACAGTTCGATATATCACTTTTCAGTTTTCCTGTTACAATAATTGAACAGGCGACACGTATGTGAATTAGTTTATAAAGTTGTGCTTTGCGTTTCTCTTCTTTCGATGAAAATTTGTTTATTTGCCCTACATTTCGATATATCGCTTTTCAGTTTTTCTGTATTCGTAATTGAGCGAGCTAAACACATGTGATTCCATTTAAAAGTAATGCTTTGCTTTTCTGTTCTTCCGTTCGAAACTTGTTCCTGTGCAGTACAGTGCTTTATATCACTTTTCAGTTTTCCTGTATTCCTAATTGATCAAGTGGCACACATGTGATTTAGTTTACAAAGTAGTGCTTTGTGTTTAAGTTCTTTCGTTGGAAACTTGTTAATGTTTGGAACAAGTTAGGTTAACAGGGTTAGGGTTAAGGTTAGGTAGGGTTAGGGTTAGAGTTAGTGTTAGGGGTTAGGAGCTTAGGGTTAGGGTTAGGGTTAGGGTTAGGGTTAGTGTTAGGGTAGGGTTAGGGTTAGGGTTAGGGTTAGGTGTATAGGGTTAGTTTTAGGGTTATATCACTTTTCAGTTTTCCTGTTATAATAATTGAACCAGCGAAACGAATATGAATTAGTTTACAAAGTTGTGCTTTGCGTTTCTGTTCTTTTGATGAAAACTTATTTCTTTGCTGTACATTTCGATATATCGCTTTTCAGTTTTCCTGTATTCCTAATTGAGCGAGTGACATACAAGTGATTTAGTTTACAAAGTAGTGCTTTCCGTTTCTGTTCTTCTGATGGAAACGTCTTCCTATGCTGTACAGTGTGATATATCACTTTTCAGTTTTCCTATTATAATAATTGAACGGGTAACACGTATGTGAATTAGTTTACAAAGTTGTGCTTTGCTTTTCTGTTCTTTCGATGGAAACTTGTTTCTGTGCCATACAGTGCGAGATAACACTTTTCAGTTTTCCTCTATTCCTAATTGAGCGGGCGAAACACATGTGAATCCGTTTAAAAGTAGTGCTTTTGTTTTTTCGTTTCAACTTGTTCCTGTGCTGTACAGTGCGTTATATCACTTTTCAGTTTTCCTGTATTCCTAATTGAGCGAGTGGCACACATGTGATTTAGTTTACAAAGTAGTGCTTTGTGTTTATGTTCTTTGGTGGAAACTGGTTCCTGTTAGGAACAATTTAGGGTAGGGTTAGGGTTAGGCTTAGGGTTAGGGTACAGTTAGGGTTAGGGTTAGGGTTAGTGTTAGGGTTAGGGGTTAGGGTTAGGGTTATATCACTTTTCAGTTTTCCTGTTATAATAACTGAACAGGCAACACGAATGTGAATAAGTTTACAAAGTTGTGCTTTGAGTTTCTGTTCTTTCGATGAAAACTTGTTTCTTTGCCGTACATTTCGATATATATCACTTTTCAGTTTTCCTGTATTCCTAATTGAGCGAGTGGCACACATGTGATGTACTTTACAAAGTAGTGCTTTATGCTTATTTTCTTTTCGTTGGAAACTTGTTCCTGTTAGGAACAAGTTAGCGTTAGTGTTAGGGTTAGTGTTGGGGTTAGGGTTAGGTTTTGCGTTAGGGTTAGGGTTGGGTTAGGGTTAGGGTTAGGGTAGGGTTAGGGGTTAAGGTTAGGGTTAGTGATAGGGTTAGGGGCTTAGGCTTAGGGTTATGGTTATATCACTTTTCAGTTTTCCTGTTATAATAATTGAATAGGCAACACGAATGTGAATTAGTTTACAAAGTTGTGCTTTATGCTTTTCTGTTCTTTCTCGATGAAAACTTGTTTGTTTGCCTTACATTTCGATATATCGCTTTTCAGATTTCCTGTATTCCTAATTGAGCGAGTGATACACATGTGATTCCGTTTAAAAGTAGTGCTTTGCTTTCCTGTTCTTTCATTTGAAACTTGTTCCTGTGCTGTACAATGCGATATATGACTTTTCAGTTTTCCTGTATTCCTAATTTTTGAGCGACACACATGTGATTTAGTTTACAAAGTAGGGCTTTGAATTTCTGTTCTTCTGTAGGAAACTTGTTTCTGTGCTGTACAGTGTGATATATCATTGTGCAGTTTTCCTGTTATAATAATGGAACGGGCAACACGTATTTGAATTAGTTTACAAAGTTCTGCTTTGCGTTTCTTTTCTCTTCATGGAAACTTGTTCCTGTGCTGTACAGTTCGATATATCACTTTTCAGTTTTCCTGTTATAATAATTGAACAGGCGACACGTATATGAATTAGTTTACAAAATAGTGCTTTGCGTTTCTGTTCTTCTGTTGGAAACTTGTTTCTTTGCTGTACAGTGTTATGTATCACTTTTCAGTTTGACTGTTATAACAATTGAATGGACGACGTATGTGAATTAGTTTACAAAGTTGTGCTTTATCACTTCTCAGTTCTTTATAATAATTGAACAGATGGAAACTTCTTTCTGTGCCTTCTTACAGTTTCTTTGCTGTAGGTAACACTTTTCAGTTTTCCTGTATTCCTAATTGAGCGGCGACACACATGTGATTCTGTTTAAAGGTAGAGCTTTGTTTTTTTGAGTACACATTACGTTTTCTGTAACTTGTTCCTGTGCTGTACAGTGCGTTATATCACTTTTCAAGTTTCCTGTATTCCTAGTTGAGCGAGTTGCACACATGTGATTTAATTTACAAAGTAGTGCTTTGCATTTATGTTCTTTGTTGGAAACTTGTTCCTGTTACTTGTTTCTGTTAGGAAAAAGTTAGGGTTAGGGTTAGGGTTGGGGTTAGGGCTAGGGTTAGGGTTAGTTTAGGGTTATGGTTCGGGTTAGGGTTAGGGGTTAAGGTTAGGTTAGTGTTAGGGGTTAGGAGCTTAGGTTAGGGTTAGGGTTAGGTGAGGTTAGTGTTAGGGTAGGGTTGGGGTTAGGTTTAGGGTTAGGATTCGGTGCTTAGGGTTAGTTTTAGGTTATATCACTTTTCAGTTTTCCTGTTATAATAATTGAACAGGCGACAGGAATGTGAATTAGTTTACAAAGTTGTGCTTTGTGCTTCTGTTCTTTTGATGAAAAATTATTTCTTTGCTGTACATTTTGATATATCGCTTTTCAGTTTTCCTGTATTCCTAATTGAGCAAGTGACATAAAAATGATTTAGTTTACAAAGTAGTGCTTTCCGTTTCTGTTCTTCTGATGGAAACTTCTTCCTATGCTGTACAGTGTGATATATCACTTTTCAGTTTTCCTATTATAATAATTGAACGGGTAACACGTATGTGAATTAGTTTACAAAGTTGTGCTTTGCTTTTCTGTTCTTTCGATGGAAACTTGTTTCTGTGCCATACAGTCAGTAGATAAGACTTTTCAGTTTTCCTCTATTCCTAATTGAGCGAGCGACACACATGTGAATCCGTTTAAAAGTAGTGCTTTTGTTTTTTTGTTTGAACTTGTTCCGGTGCTGTACAGTGCGTTATATCTCTTTTCAGTTTTCCTGTATTCCTAATTGAGCGAGTGGCACACATTTGATTTAGTTTACAAAGTAGTGGTTAGGTTTAGGGAAACTGTTAGGGTTAGGCTTAGGGTTAGGGTTACAGTTAGGGTTAGGGTTAGGGTTAGTGTGTTAGGGTTAGGGGTTAGTGTTAGGGTTATATCACTTTTCAGTTTTCCTGTTATAGTAATTGAACAGGCGACGCGAATGTGAATAAGTTTACAAAATTGTGCTTTGCGTTTCTGTTCTTTTGATGAAAACTTGTTTCTTTGCCATCAAGTTCGATATATCACATTTCAGTTCTCCTGTATTACTAATTGAGCGAGCGACACACACATGTGATTTAGTTTACAAAGTATTGCTTTGCTTTTCTGTTCTTTCGTTGGAAACTTGTTCCTGTGCTGTACAGTGCGATATATCACTTTTCACTTTTCCTGTTATAATATTTGAACTGGCAACAGGTACGTGACTTCGTTTACAAAGTTGTGCTTTGTGTTTCTGTTCTTTCGATGAAAACTTATTTCTGTGCTGTACAGTGCGAGATAACACTTTTCAGTTTTCCTGTATTTCTTATTGAGCAAGCGACACACATGTGATTCTGTTTACAAAGTAGTTCTTTGTTTTTCTCTTCTTTCGTTCAAATTTGTTCCCGTGATGTACAGTGCGATATATCGCTTTTCAGTTTTCCTGTTATCTTAACTGAGTGACTGACACACATGTGA